>JANIJF010000211.1:39257434-39269332 GCA_024520955.1 Erythroxylum bequaertii | reverse complement strand
TTTGTTAAATAAGAAATGACTGTCTAGAAAACCATGGGCTGACTCGACCAGGCACCAAATCCACCAACGATTTTCGGATGTGGGACATATGATTCATATTATTATTTTTGGTGAGTGGTTCACAATGAAATGCCTACTTTTGATCTTCACAATTGTTGGAAGCATGACTTCGTCCCCACAAATTATGAAAACAAAAAGGGGAAACATATTTCTCCAACCAACGTCAAGCCTCGTTTTCTACGTGAAAATGGATTTTCTACTCAGTCCACCTTCTTATAAATGGTCTGACGCGGCACTACAGAAAGAACAGTGATAATACTAAAAAGGAATATATACATATATGCTTTTAATTCAACTTACTCTTACATGGATATGCAACACAATTTGGGTGGGCATGTAAGTACCATCGACTACAAGGGACAAGGGCACAGAAGTAAGTTGATGACTCTTGCTTAAAAGTGTTGTAATATGAGATGAGACGCTGTCGATCGTTGTCAGCATATAGCGATGGAAGGAGTGAGATCCACGCTAATTCTGATATTGTTGTTGGGTTAGGCACGAGGTGACCTAAGAGCTGACGGTGCAATTAGTTATGTCCAAGTTTCTTAATTGCTAATGGTTGATTAAACACTTTACAGCTTTTTCTTAATGGCCACATAGGATCTATTGTATTTATATACTGCTTTTAATTTTAGCAGTGTATCAAGTATGGAAAGTTGCAGGTTTCTAGTGTCAAATAATTGAGGAGAATCATCAATCATGTACACAGTATTGTAATAAATTATGTCGAGACCTTTTGTGTAATGGATGGACGAGACTAGGGATGAAGCGGTGGCGGTGGCGCTCAGAACTAAAGCTTTACGACCGGAGTGAAAACTCTTCCAATGCCTCCCCATTATAACAAACTTATCGATAAATAAACTTATTTGGTAAATCAAACTTTTCAATAAGATCGACCATTATTTTTCGTAGTCTTATTTGGATAATAACTTTAATGATTACACAATGTTTTTTTAATTTGCGTATGACTAACAACACGTATTACTCAATATCAAATGAAAATCATCAAAAAGTATCACCATCATGTTATATTTCCCATGCCAACTTCTCAAACTCAATGGAGCGTTGCATGCAACTCTTAACACTTCTTGTGCTTTCATCGAAGGAGTTCTATCTTTCGAGAGGTTTTACTCAATTTTAACCCCAACTTGCACATCATTCATTTTGTAACAAAGTAATGAGTAGTACTCATATCTAACATAATCATGAGTTCCTTTTCGTTAACCTATATCTTTATATACATCAATTATTCAAAAGGACTTACTCTAATACTTTTCGCATTATGCAAGCAAATGTTATTAAGTTTAACCTTCAAATGGTCGCTTTCATCTTTAGCATTTACTATAACAGCATTCAACTTTTTTTTATTAGATAATCAAATGTATAATAAGGGCCACTATATAAAAAATAATCATGATTTGTCTTTGAAATCTTCTCACCTTGTTTAGGTTACTTGTTTAATTTAGACTTCCCTAATTGTGCATCCGCTTGTCATTATGGTCTTTCTTCTTCTTTCTCTTACATTTCTCTTGGTCCTCATTTTATTTGGACCTTAAACATTATGTTTGACATTTTACCTTTGTACCTTTATTTATACTCATGGTTGTAACCTAAGCATGAAGTTGAAAACCTTGTCCTCATCAAACATATTCTTAATATCAAGTAGTCAAGAACCAAATTACTTAACATACTTCCTTACCAAGTCATCTTGCTTCAACTACTTCAAGGCATCTCTAACAAGCCAAGAAGTGTTGTTTAGAATGAATTCATCCTTTAACTCCTTCTTCATCTTTTCTTATGTGTCTATAGGAGGATGGCTAGCATTGATTTCAATAAAGACCTATATATTTTACCGTAATTTTGCATCTTCATTAAGATAAATTGTAGAAAATTTTAACTTTTTTGTATTCAACACCTTAGTAGCTGCAAAGTATTGCTCCATATCCCACAAGAAGTTCTAGCATTCCTTAGAATTTTAAATTCTCTCAAAACTTAAGGTTCACGCATCCTAAACATGATGCTTTCAACACATCCCATATCCCGACTAATAACCACATGCTTAAAGAACGTTATCTAAAAACTAGCTTCCTCTCATGTCTTTTTCAAGTCTACAACTTGATCTTGCAATGTTTGGATTTGCCACTCTAAGCGTACAAGAATATGGGCAATAAGGCTGCTAAACCACTAACTTAGTAGGTAGTTGATATTCTCAACCACTTTAGGCATTGCTTTAGTGGATAGATTGCATAACTTACCACATATCCTCTCCCGAGGAAAAGAAATATATGATAAATGAAGGTAAGATATATCACTTATATTCTTTTCTGTGTCTTCCCACTTTCTTAATGATTTATTTCGCTAACTTTACCTCAACACCAATGATATTCATCTGAAGGTGATAGTTAGCCAATTTTTGAGTTAATTCATATATATGGTTTGTTAATGCACACCCATAATTTAGTCCATTTATCCATAGTCCATCAATTGACTAATAATTCATCCTTAGTCCAAACAACAACATTTAAGGCAAATCTAACTCACTGAGTGACCTATTTCGTGATAGTCATTATTTTAATAATTCGTAAGTGTATGGTGTAGCTATAACTAATAGGACAGGTCGATACTGTGAAGACTATGAATATTAGTAATTACCCTTTTCTTATTATCTAGGCTATTTTAAATTTTTAATAAAAATAAAATAAAAACTAAACAATTAAAGAAATAGGAAACGATAATGAATGCAAAGATAGTGTAATTCATTTAGAAAACTATCTTTATTAGAAATTAGTATATAGGTCAAATTCCCTTAAACCCTTAGCAGATTAATCTTTTATCATGTAATTGTTTTGTTGATGCATTGGACTATGGAGACTCCTGTGATATACTAGTAGCTAACCTTGAGTCTATTAATAACTAACCCTAAGGCCTCTAACCTAATTACTCAGGTTAAATTTTATAGGGTTAAGTTATCAATTTATGAGTCCTTTTATTAGGTTTGATCTTAATCCGGAAAATTTATGTCATCCTATCTCTAAAGTTGTAATCAACTCCTTCTAATTACTGTAGATCTATTCAACCTAGGATTTCTCAATCTCTACATATGAAATCAGATTATCAATAAAACATGTATTCATATCACAATAATCAATTGAACCAATTACATTAATAAAGGAATCAAATCATATCAAAGTATTAACATAAGATTCATCTAACCTAAATACTAACTGGATGTTTAGTTACATATGATCGAATACAAAATTAAATATACATAAACAGAAATATGAATAGAAAATAATGGGTTCATAATTCTAAATCTTCCTTATTGTCTTCTATCTAATGTTCTTATGACGTAGAGGCTTGATCTTATATTCTGATGGATCTTTCGATGATTTCTTCGTGTTTTCCGCTTTTTTGGATCAAAATCGCCCCTTGAGAACTAATCCACATCTGGAACTTGCCTCCCAAAGTCTACTTCTTTCTTCTCCTGCAGAAAACATCTTTTTATCATAAAATCTGGGGTTCTATGGAGATATAGGTCTCTTACATGGTTGTGCATTAGACCCTACATAACCAAATTTGTCTAAAATCGTGAAAGTGCAGGGTCGTGTAGAAGTGCACGGGAAGACGCACATTCATGCATTACTTCAAGTTTTTGACCTTGATATCATCATATTGGGTCTGGATGTCTTCACATAAATTGTAGCTCCACTTCTCAACTTTCTAAGGGATCCTCTTTTTGCTTAAAACAAAGCTCTGTAGCAAAAGTTATGGGTCAAAATCAAGGGATGGTCAGAGTTTAAACTAGGCTATGACAGACTTTGTATCTCATTCTCAGCCTTTTTAGCCCCTCAAAACAACACTTTTGGGCCGCAAGTTATGCATAAGAATTATGGCCCAGGACGTTGGCTTAAATTTGAGCTTTTGAATCACCTCATTTGGATCTCATAAACCTTATATATGCCCATGTAAAGCTCTAGTGGTCAGGTTGCCAATTCTGCATAAATAAGTTTTACTTTGAACAAATGGTTACTAGTCCAAACGAATTCAAACAACTACGAATTTGGGCTTCTTGAAGATCTTAAGATGTCTTCTAATTATTCTCTAAAGATGATGTTTAGATTCAGTCTCTCCATCTTCTGTGCATAGCTTCTGTGTGTCAAATCTTCGCTTTATGCCATATTTTCGTCCAAATTATTCTCCTTTAAGCCTGTGAAAGCAATTATAATATGTGAAAGAACTTGGAGTAAATTAAATACCAAATATAGGACAAAAGTATAAAATATCAAATAAAATACATCATACATAGTTGTAAAAATATAGTTAAATATCCATCTATCACTTACTCAAGCCAAGTTGATTAATTCCAATTATCCATCAAAGCTAACCAAAGTTTGAACAATGCTTGATTTAACCTACTTAAGATACCTTAGTTCCTTCAGCATATTTTTCTCATGCCTGATCTATAACATCCCAGATCACCCGTTTATAGATATTGTCCGCTTTGGGCTTTAGTCCAGCCAAGCCCTCACGGTTTTGCTTTTCCCGAGGCCTTCTCAAGAGGTCACGCATCCTAGAACTACTCTGACCCAAGCACATTTAATCTCGAAATTTCGATGCGATCCGATGCATTAGCCATGGAAAACGCTTCTATAAGGGAGACGTATTTGTACCCTTATAAGGCGTACTTCGTTCCCCTCTCCAACTGATGTGGGATCTCACACTTTCCTCGCACATCCCAGATCACCCGCTTATAGATATTGTCCGCTTTGGGCATTAACCCAGTCAAAAGCCCTCACGGTTTTAATTTTCCCGAGGCCTTCCCAGGAGGTCACCCATCTTAGAACTACTCTCATCCAAGCACATTTAACCTTGGAGTTCCGATGGGATCCTGTGCATTAGGCCATGGAAAACGCGTTTATAAGGGAGAGGTATTTGTACCCTTATAAGGCGTACTTCGTTTCCCTCTCTAATTGATGTAGGATCTCACACTTTCCACCCCTTTAGGGCCTAGCCCTCTTTAGGGTCCAGCCTAGTTGGTACAATAGTTCAGGTATAGGCTCTGATACCACTTGTAACATCCCAAATCACCCACTTTACAGATATTATCCGCTTTGGGCTTTGGCCCAGCCAAGCCCTCATAGTTTTGTCGAGGCCTTCTCAGGTGGTCACCCATCCCAGAACTACTCTCATCCAAGCATATTTAACCTCGGAGTTCCGATGGGATCCGGTGTATTAGGCCATGAAAAACATGTCTGTAAGGGAGAGGTATCCGTACCCTTATAAGGTGTACTTCGTTCCCCTCTCCAACTGATGTGGAATCCCACACTCTCTACCTCCTTTAGGGCCCTGCCTTCTTTGGGATCCAGCCCAACTGGCACAACCGTTCGGGTACTGGCTCTGATACCACTTGTAACATCCCGGATCACCCGCTTTACAGATATTGCCCGCTTTAGGCCAAGCCCAGCCAAGCCCTCACGGTTTTGCTTTTCCCGAGGCCTTCTCAAGAGGTCACCCATCCCAGAACTACTCTCAACCAAGCATATTTAACCTTGGAGTTCTGATGGGATTTGGTGTATTAGGCCATGAAAAACGCGTCTATAAGGGAGAGGTATCCGTACCCTTATATGGCGTACTTCATTCCCCTCTCCAATCGATGAAGGATCCCACACTCTCCACCCCCTTTAGGGCCCTGCCCTCTTTGGAGTCCAGTCCAGCTAGCACAACAATTCGGGTACTAGCTCTGATACCACTTGTAACATCCCAGATCACCAGTTTTATAGATATTGTTCGCTTTAGGCCTTGACCTAGCCAAGCCCTCACGGTTTTGCTTTTCCCGAGGCCTTCCCAGAAGGTTACCCATCCCAGAACTACTCTCACCCAAGCACATTTAACCCTAGAGTTCCGATGGGATCCGGTGTATTAGGCTATGGAAAACGCGTCTATAAGGGAGAGGTATTCATACCATTATAAGGCGTACTTCGTTTTCCTCTCCAACCGATATGGGATCTCACATATTTTGTCTAACACATAGCGAACTAATGCCCATATTATGGATATAGTTAATTCTATTGGCAATTTCTTGAACTATTCAAATTATGTTATGTATTTCTTATCAATTAGAAACTTATTTCTAATATTCAAATCTAAATAATTCAAATAGAATTAGAAACTTATTTCTAATTTAAATTATAATTGAACTAATCAATTTATCTTGGTTTAATTAGAAACTAATTTCTAATAAAAAATTCCTTTCTAATTTTTTTAACTACACAAATTAGTTTTCTTATATGAAAAAACTAATTTTTATACATTTTATATTAATTTGAAACTAATTTAATTAATTAGTGTAAATTAGATAAAAACTAATTTCTAATTCTTTATATTATATTTATTATTCTTTATAGCCATAAGTGGTCATGCCAGCAATGTATATAATATTTGCATATATATACACGAATTAGAAAAAACCATTTGCTAAGTAGTTTTGTCTTATTATAGCCATCAATGGTAATAACACTATGCACATGTATTCTATATGCAAGAAGAAGCATGTGCCTTTACTGTGCACACGTATTATTGAATAACCAGAAGTCTCTTCTTCTTCTCTACTACATTTATCTACATTTTTTTTCGTTACTTCTTCTTTTGTTCTTCTTTTCTTCCTTCTAGTTACTACTCTCTTTGGATTCTTGTTTAGGGAATAGCATAAGAAGGGGGAAAAAACTATAACAACTAAAACATTGAATCCAAAAAATCCAACAACCACACTTTGTAGACTCTAAATGAATGAAATATTACCAACACAGTATAAGCATTTTCATTTTTCATGCATTCTCTAACAATGACTTTGGCCCTTTGAAAAACACTCATAAGTCATGCTTTCGTGGAATATAATAGATATTCACAAAGATATAAAAGACAAGTGCAATATAGCAGACGAAAACGTGACGACGACTCATATAAATATTCACAAATATTCAATTAGTAGCCAAAGTTTAACACAGATTTGTTAGCATGCATATAAACAAAAACACAACCATGGCTCTGATACCAATGACCTGGTATCATAGTAAGAGTTGGACTATAAAAATACAAGGTAATGAAGATCACGTTTTATGATTTCAAATGTTGGGCTCCGGAATCGGGGTCTAACATAATATGTAATTATTAATAGTAATAAAAAATATAACTATATTGACATTAATAATTAAATAAGTTTTTTTATTTAAAAGAAAAACAAAATCAAAAAATTAAAAAATCGTAACAGAAAAATAGTAGTAGGACAAAAAGACCTCTTAGCATCCCAATATTTTGAAAATCAATGCTTAAAATGAAAGTAATTTCTAGGCTAGATAGAACACGATTAGTAGAGATACGAAGCTATCTCTTGACCTATTAACAAAGGATTGTATACACCTCTTTTATATCAATGAAATAATTTTCAAAAGCAACTTGATAGTTAGAATTATTTTGGATACTACTACGTTAAGAATACCACTACATCATATAAAAACCCACTGCATTCTACAAATAATACCATGATATTGAATAATAAATAATATGGCGTTCTATAATAAAGGGTTAATTAACAAAATTAGCCTGAACTTTTGTCAATTTTTTAGTTATAACTCAAATTTTAAAAAGTAACAATAAAATTCTTAAATTTTCAATTCTTTTTAATTATAGCCTAAACTTCAAAAAGTGACAATAAAATGCTCAAACTTTCAATTTTCTTTAATTCTAGCCCGACGTTATCTGTTGTTCTCCTTTAGCCCTTAACTCTTTGTTTTATGTTTATTCTTCTGATACCCCAAATTACTCTCGCATTATAGCGTACTGTACGAGTAAGCACTTCGTGTTTAGTTCATTCTCTTGATGCCCTTAGTATGAGGGTGCCGGAGTTATGTAATCTGAAAATCGAAAGAAGAGGGTGTCGAGAAAACAAATTGAAAATAGAGAGAAAAATTGAATCAAAGTGTAAGGTCATCAGGGTTACGTATTCTGATTTAGATCATTTTTAAACAACGATGTTATTTTAATTATGTAATTAAACGACGTCATTTCATTAATCTTCATTTGTTGTGTTAATTTTGGTTGACATGTATTATTAGTTAAGGTTTCTGAAATACACAGTAAGCCACATCAGCAAACTTAATAGAAATACTAATGTCGGGTTAGAATTGAAAATTTTTAAAAGTTTCAATATTTTATTACTACTTTTTGGAGTTCGGGTTAGAATTGAAAAAAATTGAAAATTTGGGCATTTATGCAAATTTTTAAAATTGGAACTATAATTAAAAATTTGACAAAAATTTAGGCTTTTTTAATAATTAACCATGTAATAAATAATCATGTCATTCACTTGTATGAAGAGATATGAAAGGACAAGATCCTCTTTACATTCTATGAGGGGCAAAGAGCTATACTACTTGCAATCATCTTTGGCCTCTTAATAGCAATGCAATAAAATTATCACAAAATTAGCTTTTACGTATCGTGAAACTCATTTAAAGAGTACAAAACAAAGTTAACCTATTACGCAATTTATTATTTGACAAACAATCAACAATATAACTCCAATTCTAATTATGGATATATCCTAACTAAAATAATAAACAATTCGACAAATTACAAGAACTAATCAAGAAAAAATAAGTAGCTGCTAGAAATTAATCTTTCGCAATGTTAGACAATCAAATATTCATCTCATTAAATGTCCTGATTTGCAGCATCAGCATGATTATGGAAATAATCTCTCTTAGTCAACAGCAGGATCATAGGGAGTGCAGGATCATAGGAAACGTTTAAGCCAAATTATAGCTGATAATATTATGTCATTAAATGTACAAACGTGTATATATGTTAGCACAGAAAATCAATACAAACAACTTTCAGATCCTCCATTTCTCTCTTTTGATATGGTATCAGAGCCACAAATGGGTTCACCGTTGACTCCTAGCATCAACTCCCCTACCACCTCTGATCCTCAAACTACTTTCACCCCAACACTTTCTGCTACCTTGCCTCACGCTCAACTCTCCTTTTCAGTCAAACTCAAACCATCAAATTACTTAGCATGGAAAACTTAATTCAACCCAATAATCAAATGTTATAATTTAACCAAACATGTCGATGGTACTCCACCACCAGCAATGGTCATATCTAGTTTTGACAAAGAGGAACCAAATTCTAAATATCTTAAATGGGATCAACAAGATCAACTCCTACTTAGCTGGATCTTATCCTCACTAACAGAGGAGGTTTTTCCTTATGTTACAGGTGTAAACACTGCAGGTGATGCATGGCGTGCACTAGTAGATGCCTTTGGTGCAGGATCAAGTGCAACTGCACATTGAACTGCAAAGACTTTCTCCTGAAGGAAAACCAATGGCACAATTTCATCGATAAGCAAAATCAGTTGCTAATGAATTGGCTTCTGCAGGAAAACCCATCAATCCTGCAGAATTCAATGCAAACATATACCGACTACTTCCTCCAGACTATCATCCAGTTGTTGCCAATCTATCTGCCAAGAAAACACAAGTCTCCTTTGCTGACTTGACTGGAAGAATACTCTCCCATGAGGTCATACTACAAGGATCTGTGAAACCTGAGCCAATTGTTGCCAACATGGCCAGACAAAGCGCCAACAACAACAACTCTTTCAGACAGAACAATACCAATAATGGTAATTACAGAAACAATAATAAGGGAAGAGGTGGGAACAACAACAACAGGAGTGGAAAACGATGGTTTACCAACCCGTGTCAGATTTGCAATCTGAACAATCATCAAACTGATACTTGTAGGAAGAGGTATGACAAAACTTATAGTTCTCCTAAAGCTAATGTTTCCACTAGTACTTCCACTGCAGGAAAGAATGACTGGTATCCAGACTCTGCTGCAAGCCACCACATGACTCCTGACTTGGCTAGTTTTGGAATTTCTGAGGAGTACAAGGGAGATGATTCAGTAATTATAGGTAATGGAAAAGGTATTTCTATTAAGCATATTGGTCAAACCTCTCTTCCTACTCATGAAAAGCCATTACTGTTGAAAAATATTTTGCATGTTCCCTCTCTTCAGAAGCAGCTACTGTCAGTTAATAAAGTTGCAAAAGGCAATCATTGTTTCTTCGAGTTTTATGACAGTCACTTTTTTGTGAAAGATCAGGTCACAAAGAAACCACTACTTGAGGGACCTGCAGAAGATGGAATTTACAGAATTTCTAAAGACCAGCTGCAACGTTTGGGGAAGACTCCTGTTGCTTTTGTGGCAGAAAAAGTTAGTTTACATAACTTGCACGCTAGACTTGGGCATGCTCAATATGGCGTTGTTAGCTCCATTGTCAAAAACTTCAATTTACCTTGTTCAATAAAATCAGTTCCTATTGCAAAATGTGAGTCATGTTGCCTAGGAAAATTAAGCCGACTTAGTTTGCCTCTCACAGGATCTATAGCAACTGAAAAATTTAGTTTAATCCATTGTGATGTCTAGGGACCTGCTCCAGTTTCTTCAATCCATGGTGCAAGGTATTTTTCTGTTACGTCAATTATAATGCATATATTTTGGACTTAATTTTGGTTGATTTGTGAAAATTGTGTTCATAAATTAATGGAATTATTTGTTAAATGTTTGCAGATGGTTTTCAATGCCAAAAAGATATAAATGGACCAAAAAGAGGAAAAATATGGCAAGAAAGTCGAAAATTTCAGTCTGGCCGAAATTCACAGATTAGGCGTGGGCACGCCTAAAGACAGAATCCTAAATTTGCAGATTTCCAGAATTTGACCCCAATTAGAACACAACTATCCAAGATCTTCTCAACCTCTTTTCAAGATGTCTTCCACCAAAATTAAAAGATCAATTAATCTGGACAATATCTAATCAAGATAAGGGGAGAGATTGAATTAAATTAGGAGTGAAGGATGATTGCCGCAACTCTGAATAAAGGAGATTTAGGGTTAGGACGGGGATGGTATTTTTCTGGGTTGCTACACCTTTGTTTCTTTGTTTTGCTGCCAAAATTCCAGTAGTGATTTTGTAGGTTTTATAGTTGTCGCATCCTGATTTCTTATTGTCTTTTTCATTATTCACAAACCATCGTATTTCCCTTTTGCTTGGAGGCTGCCGAAAACCCTTGTTTCTTTTTCCCTTGTCCACGTTTTTGAATTTCCCCAGTACATCTTTGTTGGTTGCCGCAATTTGATATTTTCCTTGCTTTTCATTATTTAACGAACCATCGTATATTCTCTGTTTCTTTCCAGAAGTTGCCGCATGTTAATTATTTTTCTCTAGTTACAAGCATCAACATCGCATATTCTCTTGTTCTTGGAGATTGCCGCAACCCACGTATTTCCCTTGGTCCACGTCCAGAAGCTTTCCACAACATTCACGCACTCTCATCCTTTGGCTGCTGCAATTGATTTCTTTAGCTTTTATAGTTTAATTTTTCTTCATCTTCCCAGTAGTAGTCGCATAGGTTTAGGGATTTTTAGTTCTTGCAATTTTCTGGATTTCTTGGTTTCACTTTCTGCAAATTTCAATTAGGGATTTCTATTATTTTCATTAAAGACAAGTTATGGAGACAATTCCTTTTATTATTTCTTTTGATTTCAGTTTAATTATGATTAACTAATTTTCTTGTCTTGGTTGAGGGATCCATGTTCCATGTTATTATGGTGAGATATTTTTAATCTTTTTCATGATTGTTAATGAACATTGGATAATTTCGGATCTGTCTTTTTAATTGGATTTGTTGGTTTCTAGGTGCGCAACTAGGAATTAATTAATTCAACTGCTAGGTTAACAAAATCTGACGTTCAATTTTGGTAACCA
>JANIJF010000211.1:39196503-39207151 GCA_024520955.1 Erythroxylum bequaertii | reverse complement strand
GGACGAAGAAGTCAAAAGGGTAGAAAATATGAATAGAAAAGGTCAATTAAATATGTAGTTTTTATCTCTCTATTTGTAGGCTTTTATTTGAAAAAGTTATGGGCCCAAATAATAGTAATCATAATAAAAATAAATAGGCTCAGATTTTATTTTTTATTTGATATCTTAATATATCTATAATTTTTATTATTTTTTGTCATCAATTAAATTAATGGGTGACAAAATTTTAAATTTTTATAGAATTAAAATTTAAAATAATAATTTAAAATTAATTTTTTTTAGATGCAGTGGGGGTAAGTGGAGCTCCGTCCTTGATCATGCATATAGGTGATGGCTCCCTATGAATTTCATTTTATTTACATAAAATATCAAAATCTTTGGAGGTAAATTCACTACCTCAATCCAAATAAAAAGCCTTTATAAAACACCCACTTTGTTTTTCTACCAACATCTTGAATTTTTTGAATTTTTCATATTTGAATTTCAGAAAATAGACTCAACTCATTCCGTTGTAATCATCAGTAAATAGCAACATGTATCGACCTCCACCAAAGGACTTCACACTCATGGGACTATGAACATCAGTATGTACTAATCGAGGATAAGCAGATGCTCTTCAAAACTTATTTATACGAAAGGAATTTTTGCTTTTCTTTCCATAAACACACCCTTTATAGAAATCAAGTGCATCAATTTTAGACAATGAAACCATATTTTTCTAACTTAACAATTTAACTTGAACATATGTGTAAAATAAATTGTTGAATGTTAATCTGGAGAAGAATTAGTGTTCTTGCATATGCGAAACTGGGTAACTAGTAGCAGCGTGGCAGCTGAAGTCCAATTGATCATATCAGTCACGGAAAGCAAGCATCCATTGAAAGACAGCTTTGGTTGCTAGTTATCTACATTCTTTTAGCTGTGCCATTCTGTTAGGAAGTTTACAAGGAGATAGATCTGCACTGCAGATTTTTTATATGTATTAGCTGATAGGAAAATTGGAATTTATCATCAAATTGACCAATCGGAGCTAGTGATGCTCGTATACGGTACCAGGGAACATGTAGGGGTCACCTTATTGTTTCAAGTGATTCTACATCTTGATTGCTTCCGCAAAATTTTTGTTTTAGTGGAATTTAACTCAACAAAGTTGGTGGAATTGACAAAATTTCTCACTGACATAGTCTATGTGGCAACACATACTCCCACTGGCACAATTGGCACATAGGTCTGTCGCCTGCTGCATGCATCTTGTCCTCTATTGTTATTGCCTCGTCTTATTAGCCTATTTTTTAAATTTATGACTAGAGATTCCGTAAGTGGCATAATAGCTTCTGTTAGTACAACAGCTTAAGTTATTGTGGTGAAATGGTTACTTAACAGCTTCGTCTTGTCTTATCTTGGAGCAAATTGTCCAATTCAATTCACCATAATCAACTTTGAGATCTTTATCTTCACGCCTTACTAGTTAGCACTATCAGCTTCATTAAGGCCTTTTAAGTTGAATCTTGTATACTAGCAAACAATAAAGTTGTAAATAATTAAATTGTGATTTTTATAGTTTTTCTTACTAGAGTTTACCTTTGATGCTCGTTAGTGGCTTCAAACTGCCCTTTGAATCATGGGCTGCTAGCTTATCAAATTGCTAATACAAGCAAGAATCTTCCACTAATAGATTTTTTTTTTCTTTTTTAACGTTGATCAAACTTGGGGTATTGTGATTGCAAAAAGAATATCGATACATTAAGACTTCAGCTAATTTGATAAACAAAATAAGTGGTTTATGCTTCAACGCTTCATAAGACAGAATCAATTTGATCAATGGAGGGAACAGAGTCACTGAACTTGAGCCTGAGCCTGCAAGTGGGGCAAGAAGAGTGAGAGAACAACCATTTATCAATGCACGTAACATGGAACCTATGGTTGCACTTGGGCAAAACCCTTATCTTCTCACCATCCAAGAAGTCTGCGAGACAAATGGCGCAACCTGAAGCTGATGACGGTGAACCTGCAGGATTAGCATAAGTAGAAGTTGGCAAAGCCACCATTTCTTTCTTCTTTAAACCAGAATTTTGTCTTCGAGAAACCATCCACTGTACAGTCTCACTCAATGCTCGACGTGTGCATTGAAATGCGCATTGCAAAGTGGTGTTAAGACCTAGAGCACAAACGAAGGCGCATAACATGGCAGCCACAATGACCGTGACATTGAAATCTATGGCAGGCTTTTGGGGTTCATGACAAGGAGGGTTGCTCAAGGTGGGACTAAGGGAAGGAGATGGTGAAATTTGAGGCATGGAGAGAGGAAGAAGTTGACAATTGTGAAGAGAGATAAATGGTTGATGTGCGCTCAACCTACCACTACTGCACCAAGGAGCATTTGATGCTTGATAAGAGCAATGTCTGGTTCAGTAGTAGTGGGGGCTAAAGCCTCAGATAATTGGTTAAGTGGTGGTATAGGATATGCTTACTTGATAATCCACTGTCTTTCCTTTTTGTTTATGCGCTTCCAAGAAAGAAAAGAGAAAAGACGTTCTCTTCATCTTTAAAGAAGTTCCACCTCTGGTTTAAGTTATCTTATTGGCTGCTTTCCCCAATTTGCTGCAAACAGTTCTTTTTCTTTTCTTTGAAAAAAAAGCAGATGCGACCTTTGACCACAGTTTCCATGAAGAAGAGCTTATTTCTTAATCTTCACTTTTTTGTTTCTATTTTGTGAGATGGATGAAGTTTCACGATTGAGATAGCTTATATAAACTTGATGAAGAAATAGAAGAAGATTTTGCAAAAGAAGGAATGTGAACAGTAGATAATATTACGGACTTATGTGGACCGAATGTGGCTTATAATTATTCATGGAAAAGAAAAGAGGAAGAACTTAAAATTATAATTTCATTATTCATTTCCCTACTTTTATGTCTTTTCTTGTTTGATTATGTGCATCAATTTTTTTCTCTCCATATTTCTACTGTTTTGGTTTTCCATTTATTTGACCAAATCAGTTTGGATTTTTAGTTCTGATTTTTTGTTTAGCTTATTTTGTTACAAGTATAAGATTAGGAGAATTTCTTGTTATTATTTCTCAAGTTCAGTTATAATTTTTTATATTTAAACTGCTACTGTTTCAATGAAAAGTTCATTCCATTTCAGCAATATGTCTTTTCCTATTTTTGCTTATTCCTTAGCCTTAAATCTTAGTTAACTCTTTCCACTAAAAAGCCTAAACACGTTTCAATCCATCAAAGAAATGGATTCTGAAACACCATTCACAGCACTAGCACCACCTGTGTTCAACAGCAAAAATTATCAATTCTGGGCAGTAAGAATGGAGGCTTAATTAGATGCAAATGATCTTTGGGAAGCTGTTGAGGAAGACTACAAAATTCTTCCATTACCAACAAATCTAACTATGGCACAAATCAAGAGAGTCAAAGGCAAGAGCTTCCTTCTTCTCTGCTCTCACCATTTATCTTCACCAAAATCATAACCATCATGAAATCAACATTTAAATTCTGGAATTTCCTTGGGTCTAAATATGAAGGAGGTGAGAGAATTAATGAAATGCAAGTACTAAACTTGGTCAAAGAATTTGAGATGCAACAAATAAAGGAGTCTGAAACTATTAAAGAGTATGTTGACAAACTCGTAAACATTGCTAACAAGATAAGGTTGCTTGGGTCTAAATTTTTTTATTTAAGGATCATTCAGAAATTTTTAGTTACAATTCTTGAAAGAATTGAGGCATCAATTTCTTCATTGGAGAATACTAAATTTTTGTCAAAAAATAGTTTGGTGGAGCTACTAAATACCTTATAGCCTGGTAACAAAGGAGATTGATGAGGGCTGAAGGTTTTGTGGAGGGAGCACTTCTAGCCAAGTTGCAAAACAACAATGGAGGAAAAGGCATGAGTAAGACAAATAAAAAGAAAAGTCCAGACACTTTAAAAGTTGCTGCTAGCACCAACAACAATAATGAAAGAAAGAACTAAGATTTTCCTCCTTGCAATCACTATGGCAATAAATGTCATCCTCCTTTCAAGTGTTGAAAAAAGGCAAGATGTCAAGTGTGCTAAATGTAACAAGATGGAACATCACGAGTGAATTTGTAAGACCAAATTTCAGTAAAGAAATGAGGCATAAGTTGCAAACCAACAGGAGGAGGAAGAGTAACTATTAATTTGTTGTAACTTGTTTTGCCAGCAACAACTTCAGTGAAAAATGACTTATAAACAGTGATTGCACTAACCATATGACCTACGATAAGGAACTTTTCAAAAAGCTGGACACATCTGAAGTATCAAAAGTAAAAATTGGCAATGGTGGGTATATTACAATCAAAAGCAGAGGAGCTGTAGCCACTGAAAGTTACACGGGGCCAAAATTATTTCTGATATTATGTTTGTACCTAAAATTGATCAAAATTTGTTTAACATTGGACAACTACCATAGAAGGGATTTAAAGTCGTCTTTAAAGACAATCAATGTCTAATCAAGGAAGAAGATGATGGGGAAGTTTTCATAATCAAAATGAGTTGCAAAAGCTTCTCTCCAGATCCAATAGAGGAGGAGCGAGCAGCCTGTTCGATTTCTTTAAGAAACACAAAGACCTGGCATAAAAGACTAGGTCATTTTCATCACGTTGGAGTGCTAGCAATGCAAAGGAAGTAGCTAGTCCAAGGTTTACCTTAGTTAGAGTTTGATATGCCAAACTACAAGACTTGTCAATTTGACAAGCAAGCAAGATTACCATTCTCGCAGTCCTCTTAGAGAGTAATGGAGATGCTACAACTTATACACACATATTTGGCCAGACCTCAAAGAACTCTTTCACTCAATAGGAGTAAATATTATATAGTTTTTATTAATGACTTCACAAGAATGTGCTGGATTTATTTTCTTAGGTTCAAATCAAAAGTTGCTGATATATTATGGAAGTTCAAAAAATAGGTTGAGAAATAAAGTGGTTATCGAATCCAAGTTTTAAGGTTTGAAAATGGCAAAGAATACACTTCAAAACAATTTAGTGTGTTTTGTTAAGAGCCAAGAATTGAGCATCAACTTACAGCTTCATAAATTCCATAATAAAATGGAGTCAGTAAAAGGAAGAACAGGAATATTATGGAGATGGTGAAGTGCATGCTTTATGAAAAAGGACTGCCCAAAAAATTCTAGGCAAAAGCTACAAGTATTACTATATTTCTTCTGAGTAGACTTCCCACCAAAGTTGTAGATGGTAAGATTCCTTTTAAGGTCCGATATGGTTATAAGCCTTCTATCCAAAATTTTAAGATATTTGGCTGCCTATGTTTTATTATGTGTTGCAGATTAAGAGGGATAAGCTTGACAAAAAGGCCGAACCTAGTATCTTTATAGGATACATTACAATCTCTAAAGCTTATAGAGTTTTCCAACCTAATACAAGGAAAATTATAGTAAATAGGGATGTACATTTCATGGAAAATGAGCAATGGAAATGGAAAGACGCAGAAAACAAACAGATTGTCAATTCTTTATAAAATTAAGATGAGTTAGCAGATCACACTCCTGTAAAAGGAACTATACTACTCACTGATATTTACCAAAGATGTAATGTAGTAGTTTTTGAGCCTGCTGGGTACTGGCAAGCAGAAAAGGATTCCAAATGGAGGGCTGTTATGTAAGAGGAGCTCTCTGTAATTGATAAAAATAAGACCTGGGAGCTTGTTGAAAGGCATGAACATTGAAAGGTAATTGGAGTAAAGTGGGTTTAAAACAAAACTGAATACTATTGGATCAATCAATAAATACAAAGCAAGGTTAGTGATAAAAAGGCATGCTCAAATTTTTTGTGTAAGTACAATCAAGTTACTTTTAGCTATTTCAGTACTGAAAGGATGGAAAATTTATCAACTTGACGTAAAATCAACATTTTTGAATGGATATATGAAGGAAGAAATCTTTGTTAAGGAACCTGAAGGTTTTGTTGTGAAAAGGCAAGAGGAAAAAGTCTATAGTCTGAAAAAGGCATTATATGGTTTAAAACAGGCTCCATAAGCTTGGCATAGTAGAATTTGTTAGAGAATATATAAAACCAATTAAGATGGCCTCATACAACAGTTTAAGCTATTGTGATGAAACGGTCACTTAACATGGTATCAGAGCCTTTGTGACCAAGTGGTCATGAGTTCAAATCCTACCACCCACCTATTATTCAGCACAAGGTAAAGTGGGCCTGTGCAAGTTTCAAGCCCAAAAGACTTTCACTTGAGGGGGTGTTTAGTGAATATATAAGATCAATTAAATTGACTTACAACAACTTAAGCTGTTGTGGTGAAATGATCATTTAACATTGAACAACTTAGGTAAAAACACACATGCCTTTATTACTTTATTACTAATTTGTTAATAAATACAAGATTATATTTTTATAAAAATAAAAATACTTTTAAAAAATTAAAATTTGATTTTTCACATTTATTTATTATTATTATAGATAAATTTGTAATGATTGAATAAAATTATTCATCATTTATAGATATTGTTTAGTTCAACTGGGCCACAGGAAGAGCTGGCCCATCTATCCTTGGACTGGGCCACTTAACCCGTGGGTCAGGATGGGCCAAGGCAGGTGTAAGATAGGACCATTGAGGTCCCTAACTACCTTGCTCGAAGATATGAACATGACTTCAAGTTCAACAACTATTGAATTGGTATCTCGATATCCCCGTCTATAATTTATAATATCATCCAGTTGCATGATCTTTCGCCATTTGTACGTATTCAGTTCAACGTCGGCAGAAAAAGAGTCTACAAAAGAAAAAATTTCAGCAGCAAATAGTCTAATAACTAAAAGAGTTACTGTCCGAACTTGAATTCTATAATTATATTATCGAAAATTTCATACTAGTAACAAATTTTATATAAATTAAAAGATTGAAGAATTAGAATATGTATGTAATTAATTATATCAAAGTCATCACTATTTCATATTTTTATGGTAAGAGACATAATCTTCTCTTATAATTTAAAAAACCTTAAAAAAAACATCTTCTAATTTTCAATTTTCTATTAACCCTCTATTAAATTTTGTTTAAAAATTAACAAGAAAATAAATATAGTTAAAAAATTATATATAAACTAATCAAATGTCACTAATATAATAACTCAAGTCAAATATTAAACCTGGAACTAATTAAATATTGTTATTTTGATTCTAATTTAATTATTTTATTTCAAAGTGTAGAGTTACGTAGATTTGATTAACTAATGTTTTATATTCTTATTGCATGTATTTTATATTTATTTTCTTAACCCAATTCTCAAAGAATTAAAAAAAAATTAAAAACAAAAATAAATTTCAAGAATTTTAAGGATTAGAGAGCTTTCTAAAATTTCTTCAAAGGAGATTAATGTCGTTTACCAAATTTTAAATGTTACAGAAGAGATTTTACCTCTTCTAGTTTTGTTTAGAAGACGTAGCTCAAAATCTGCACGTATTCGTTCCTCAGAACCAAGCGTAGCCGCTTCAATTATGTCTAGATAAATAGACAAATATTTTTTATTTTCAGGACCGTAAGCTTCAAGATCAACCCGCAACCTCCTGAATACATTTCCCAGTGAATTATTCATAATTGTAAAACTAAATGATTATAAACAAAAAACATGACCTTCAAATCCATTAATAAGGACTTAAAGAGGCGAACCATTTATAATTTTCTACGGTAAATTCTTCTGAAATTGGGGTGTTCCATATTGGGATGTTCCATCTCAAAACACCATTACTAGGATCTTTAACAGTGTAAATTGACTCATACACAGTAGGCTGCTTGATGACAAAAACTTCGGCTCCAAAAATGCAGGAGTCATCATCGAGGTAACCATTTCTGACATCGTTAAAAGCTTCGAGGGGTAGTAACTTATTGAAGCCAAACACAGTTTTCAGCTCATGAAATCGCTTAACTCCCAAATCTATGAAGATGTTTTTATCAGCAATCTAGCTTGTGAGTGTGTAGAAAAGCAGAATTCACAGATATATAGAAGAAACATGGAAATCTAAAATGTTTATATAATACTAGATTATAAACACTGAAAAGCAGTACCTTGGAAAACCAAATAGTTGTTGTGTACGTGATCAAAAACTAAAACTTTAAAATCCACGTAAACCTCCCAGTGCTTGGGAAAAGAATCTGTATCTTGTATAGCCAAATAAAGAGAAATATAGCCCTTCCAATCGAAACATTTCGAGTTTCCTTTTGGGTATAGCAATAATCTCCTGCAATATAAGATTTTATCAGCTTCCCAACTTTGAAGTTTTGAAGAAGTAAAACATATAGGCATGAAAGGGAGAGGACAAACCATTTGTAACCTCCAGCTTCGAAAGGATAGGATTCATATTTCTCCTGACGCTCAGCTAAAAGGGAGAATCGTGTTATCCTGATAGAGTAATGCTGAGGATGAATATCTCTGGTTGATCTCATGATTCCAGTGTCAGGGATAGGAGTAGGGCTTGCCATTGCTTGAAGAGTGTTTGTTGGTGGCTTCGGATATGCCAAGTTGATGAGAAGGAAAAGTGAAATCTCAGTTTATATTGGAAAACACAAGAGACGTTTCGATGCGTAAAGGACACAAAAGGCACAGCCTGATCATCTAACAACCTATTAGCACGTGAAAACCCAGGTCTTGTATTCTTCTCAACGTTAGCATCTTTTAATTTATTAAGTAGAGTCGAAAGAGAAAGGGATAACTTGCAAAGCAAAAAAGAATAACCTTTCTCCTTCTCACTTTACTCATTAAGTTACATGCCAATTTTCTTACTACAAAATGAAGATATAAGCAAAAGGAAGAAGATGGCATTGCTTAGACCTAATATCAACTTTTTAAAAATTTGGACTAGAAGTTAAACCAGTAATAATAAGTTGTTATATTGATCAAATAGACTACATTTCGGACTACCCCACTACAACATGTCTTAGTGCCTATTTATATGGGCTTATATCAGTAGAGTTTTTGTCAGTAGAGCTTTTCTGAGAACTTTTTTAAAAAGCTAGTTGACTGTTTAGCTATCATTTAAAAAAGAGCTTTTTGAAAGAGTTTCATACAATAGACTATTTGGCAACATAAAAATAAAAAGCACTTTTAAGTTTAACTATATCTTATTTTGAAATAAAAATTATTTATGCATATAAATATTATTTAAGATATATTAAACAATATGCAAAGCACAATATATTAATTATTATATAATTTTAAACTATATGAAACATAAATGAAAATATATCTAGCCAAATCTTTTATATAGATTATAACATAAGTAAAATTAATATCAAAAATAAATATTAAAACATATAAAAAGCCAAATAATATTATATAAATCCCAAAATAAATATTCTAAGTTGAGTAAATAGTTAAATACATAATAAATTATGCATTTTATTATAATACCAGAAGATTTTCAGCACCAAACTGTACGTTACAAAATAACTGCGCAAGAGATTAGAAAAGATGGGTTTGTAAGATAAACGTGAAGATGAGTTTGTGAATATTGTTGGAATTATGTGTAAAACATAAAGGCAAAAGGAACTAAAAAATAAACTCATTAATTGATCTGAAAAATCTACTCGAAAAATGCTATTTGAGAGGCTTTTTTGAAAAGCTCCAAATTTGAGCTTCTTAAAAAATCATATTTTGACTGTCAAAAAAGTCATATCTATTAAAAAATACTTTTTATTTTACAGTCAAACACCTATTTTTCTTTAAAAAGGCTTTTGTTTTTAAAAATCAAAACTCTTTGTATTCCAAAGTATATATCCTACTAAATTTAACCATTCGTTTTATTAGACTTTTAAATAATATTTTAAAAATCGGACTAGAAGTTAAACAAATAAAATAAGAGGTTTAAATTTAGGATTTAACATTTTGAAATAAGATTAAAATAGATTATCTTTATCTATACAATAATTTGCAGTTTAATTAAAAAAGATATTGTTGAATGAAAAATAATCGATTTATTTTACTTTTTATTGTAATAGAGAAGATAATTTTGCAAGATAAATGTGAAGATGGGTTTGTGGGTATTGTAAGAATTGAGTGTAAAATATAAGGACAAAAGGGACTAAAAAATAAGCTCATTAATTAATATGAAAAATCTACAAGAAAAAGTCATTTAAGAGGTTTTTTTGGAGAACTTACAAAATTGAGCTTCTTAAAAAGCTGTATTTTGGCAGCCAAAAAAGTCATATTTATTAAAGAAGTATTGTTTTATTTTACAGCCAAATACTCATTTTTCTAAAAAAAAGGCTTTTATGGTGAAGAAAAGTACTTATTGACTTCCCAAAAGTTCATTTAAACAGTCACTAAGTTTTCTATTGACTAGCTATCCCGTATCGAGGTATTGATATAAAAATCATTTTAAAATTAAGCAACATAATTGATAATTAATCGTGCTTTAATTCATTTTAAAATAAAAATTATACTCAATTTGATATTTTGATTAAATCAAAATTAATTCTAATAAATTAGCACTCTAAATGTTGAATTTTAACATCTCAACTCTATTTCGAATTAATAACTTTCAATTAATTATACAAGGGTTAATCTTGGTTTGGGTGGGTTCCGAAGCCCACAGGGGAGTAGCCCCCGCTTATGGATCTGCCCAAGTCTTCGAGTCGTGGCC
>JANIJF010000211.1:39067101-39086154 GCA_024520955.1 Erythroxylum bequaertii | reverse complement strand
CCCTATTACTGTTATGACCGATCGATCCGTCTTTCTGTTCGACCGATCGATCAACATTGTTGTATTGGCGAGCGGTCTGTCTTTCTATTCTAACCGATCGAGACTCTGTTCTGTTCTGATCGGTCGATCTATCGACTGCTCTGACTGATCCTACCAAACTTTTAAAAAAAATTATACAAAACCTCAATCTTCCACTTCAGCATTCACAATCCATACATAAACTAAAAGAAATTTTGAAGAACAAAGTCAATATGTCTCCTTTGGCATTCCCAATCCAAGTATATAACACTTCTCATTCCCATATAGAAGCTCAACCCCATACATAAACATTTACACATAAATCGTTTTGTACGTGAAACAAACACTAAATCAACCATGGGTTTTTTTTCTTCATTTTAGCAGAATAATGTAGGGCAAAACATCAGCATACCTTCACCAAAAGCACAGCTCCACGGTCGGAGAAGACGGCGGCAACAGACGGGGAAGACGCAGCAGTTGGACTAAGAAGATGATGGCGAACACGGACGATGAATAACAATGGCAAATCTAGAGAACGAAGGAGGAAGGTCGGGATATACTATAATCTACACCTATCACCTCCACTTTAATAAGGTTAAAGTAGACCATATAGTGTTAAACCAAAACCAAGGTGCTAAGCTAACCATACAAGCACACATGAGTTAGCCTATTCATACATTCTATCCATCTAGTCACCATTCAATTAACAAGATATTTTTAGTCCAAATAGGCATAATTCGTTCATTTATTCATCATAATAGTCTAAGTGCAATGTCATAATCATTCACTCCTTAAACTCCAATCCTACATAGTAACAACATAATAATAGTTTTAGTTTACGAGTTCACTACCACACTAATGCCCCAATGTTAAAATTGACGTTGAAAGATATAATGTTGCAAATACATAAGAAAAATAAAATCAATTAGACAAATTTGGTCAACCATGTGTAGATCTTACTCACCCTCACTGCTGCTACTGATACTGCTAAGTCAACTCAATAATCTTTTTCCTTTTTTGAAGAAAAATTTGCTTGAAGAAAGGAAATAATTAATACAGATACAAATAAAACTAAAAAGATTAAGCATAATAAATATTTTGTTATTGAAAATAACTATATTTTGATACTCTCAATGAGGGGAAAAAATTTACACGTGATTGGTCGTACATCAAATTTTCATTTTGGTTTATAAAATAAGTAGTAAGTTCACTACTTATGCTCACACACAAACATGCCCATTGATGTATCAATAATACTCCAACACAAGCATCACCCATATCAGGGCATGAGGTTGAATATCACGTGTCACTTCAAGGTCTAAGTAAGAAATATACTTTTGAACTAAGCATTCTCGTAGTCATTAAAATGTAAGTTCATCAATCTCTACTATCATTAACCACTTAACAACATATCATTTCCTGAATAAGCAACAACATATCAAACATCAATGACCTATGTAGCTCAATTTCATTGCACATGCCCTCCATTCAGTTTTGATTTATTTACACTAACTCTTTAAACTAAGGATCCTTATTTCATTACTTAAGTCACCTCACTAGGTCTTTTTCCTAAGCCACTTCACTTAGGTTTTTATTTCCGGAAATTTTACATAAGTCACCTCGCTTAGGTCTTTATTTAATAAAATTTACCTAAATCACATTACTTAGGTCTTTTGCCTAGGCCATATCACTTAGTTCTTTGTATGAGAAAATTTTTCCTAAGTCACCTCACTTAGTTATTTTGCCTAAAACCTAAGTAAGGTCCTTTTCCTATGCCACCTCATTTAGTTCATTGTTCAAGAAAATTTTCCTAAGTCGGCTCGCTTAAGTATTCTATTCATTTTATTTAATTAATTCATTTATTATCAATTTCCATGGAGCGCTTTCACTTCACTACACATTTCTAAACAAATAACCCATTTCCATTCTAGCAAAAGTTCAAGGCATATGCCATAAAACTTTATCATAATCTAAAAGTTAAGACAATATTTATACATAACAACATTGACAACCTAACAAATTTCTCATGAGCATTCAAATATTCCCTACACCATCCATTTTAAGAAACTCTCTCGATTCAAATGAAAAACCATTGCATAGGAAATTCATCATGACTCACCAAAATCATAAAATTTACTCATATAACAACAAATTCTCAATAAGCTTAACTTGAAAATTATGTAGATACAAACATATATATATATATATAGCTCCCAATAACAAAACACAACTAATGTTGTAATAACCTAAAAAGACTATGGTAAATCAGTTATATCTCCCAAACCATTACGAATTTATCCAAACCATTTTATAAACAATTAGAAAACTTCTAAACTTATAACTTTCATGCTTTAACTAACTTCTAAATTAGTTCTATAGGCACTCAAATCATGAGCATACTCTGGAATCAACTTTATTCCTACTAGATATACTAGTTTTGAGAATTCGACCATATCTCTTATTATGTAAATTTTATGCACTTTCCCTTTTATGGAAAAAAATAGATATGTATATCTAAAAACTTTATGTTCTACACTTTTTCAAATTCATAATTCTTTAGAGCAAACAGCTTGGTTATTCTCGTCCTAAATAGAACAGCTACACTTATTATCATATATCTCACAAACTAAACCATATTTTCTCATTCTCTTTTACAGCCAATAAGAACACATATAAATAGCCATAAAAGATCAGTATTTCTAACAAAATCTGCTCAAAATTATCATTAAAAAATTTTTTGAAAGACAAATTTAATAAGGGATGCAATCCCACTCACTTATTGTTGGAATCAAGTCGTCTTCTTCCTCTAAACCTCTTTTTTTCACTCTCTCTTCCTCTCCTCCTCTAGCAACGACGTTCCCTTTTGTCCTAAATCCCCCTCTTTTTGCATATCTTATATCCTAAATAAAAAAACTTCAAAAAGAAAAATTCCATCAATGCCCTGTAATGTGAAATTCCAACTATGCCTTTAATGAGTGTTCTTCCACTAATTTCACTCAATGTCCTTATTTGTCTATCTACCTTTTATTTTTATTTTTAAATATATATTGACTTATTTTTAACACCTAATTAGATAACTAATAACCTCAAAATAAATTTCTCCAATAATTGCAATTTATTTCATCTCTAAGGTATTTTCTTCCAATTTATTTACTAACATCAATTATTCTTAATTATTTCTCTAAAAATTTCGAGTGACCAAATTTATTCCCAATTTCATCAATAATTCTTAAAATATCTCCTTATTAAACTAATTCTAATGAAAATCAAAATTTCCTTTTCTAAGCACCAAAATTTAAACTACATAAAAATTCAAGTTCAAGAATAAAAAATATTTAGAAAAAGGTACACTGTATGAGAAAAATATAAATTAACGGGACTAAATAGTAATAAAAAACTATATGAAAATTCAGGGTGTGACAAAATACCTCGCAAGTTTTGATTTATGATCAACTTTTTAATCCGTATTCAATGTCACGCTTAATTTAGATCTAACGTTAGCCCATCCAATGGTAGATTGACTTGTACTACTAATTTCAAGCCCACTTGAATGACTTAAATGCCTTTTGTCAAACTATCTTCAATTTTTTAATTGAAAATTAAACTTCTCTACTTTTTCAAAATAAAACTCCCCATATCTCAACTTATACCATAGATCCAAAACAATAGCAACATATAATGATCAAAAGTTTAAATTTACTAACATTTATCAAACTTCAACTCCATACGGCCTTTCCATAAAATTTAAGAGACTATCTGAGTTTGTTATAAATTCAATCAAAGTCTTTTTTTAACACCATAAACTCATGAAAGTATTATTTGGAACTCATAAACAATGAATTAATTAGGAAATTTCAAGGTCATATCATAAATTTTTTTAAAAAATTTACTAAATTAAGCATAAATTTGATAACAGATAGCTCGGTCATCAAATTTAAATATTTTAATATTTAGAATCTAACAAAGGAACTACACCAAAAGCAAGAATTCCTATAACAAATTGTAAAATGTGGCATAATATATGCATGATTTTTGGGTTGGAGAAACAAAAGGGACTAAAATCAAGGCTGTATTTTTAAGAAAAATTAATTAAAAGAACAATAAAGCCAATACAGAGAAGAACAAAAAACAATTCAAATTTAACCTTCCATAAAATATAATATTAAAACGTCATAATAATGGAGAGAGAGAATAAAAAATTTAGGTATTTAGGGTTTCAAATGTTAAGTCCCCTAATTAAGGGATTTTTAGTGGAAGTGTCACTTATGCTACTATCATGACATCACTTAAGTGTCTTTTTTCAAAAAATATATCAATTTTGTTTGACAGAATCTTAACAAGAATTTGGATCGTGTTAATTAATTTGAGATTCAAGTAATCTGGAGTTGAAATTGAATTTTGTACAATTACAATGAAATAAAATGTACGTTTTATCTTTTTTGTGATGTAGTGACAAGATTTGAATATGATTAGTTCTACGTCAGTATGTTCGTTGATCTCAAAAAATAATTTTAATTCCTCCTTATTTCATGAAATATATTTGTCATTCAGCTTGATGGAATGGAAGGTTTGTGAAGGATGATTCTTTTAAAATTGATCAGCATTTAATTACTTACTCCCAAATAAAAATCAGTGGCACTTTTTTTTTTTTTTTTAGAAGAATGGCTCCAAAATAGGATCAAATTTTATTTAATTTTCATACACTTATTGCTGCCATTTCACTATTTGATAATCTTTTAGCTTCATGTTAAAAAAAGTTTATCACATACTCTGTCAGAAATGTTTTCTTAGGATAATACGTTCTAGTGATCTGTTACAGGTCTCCAAGATGGATTGCAATGTTTGAATATGTGACTTGTCCCCTGGGTTCTAACTTCTCTTTAAAATGGAAAGATCACTAATCTACTGCATAGTGAAAATATTTCGCAATTAAAAATACAATGCCTATCATACCAAGAGAAACTCTAGTTTGCTTCTTGGAAAACTGAATGTAGTCGCAACCCGGAAGTTATGATGGTCTGCTTTCTCAGATCTTATGTTGACTGAATTTGGTGTTTGTGATTTTGTGTCAATATATGCCGATCACTATCCTAAACTTTTTCGGTTTTTGTTGAACTAATTCTAAGCTTCTGAGATCTCATCTTAAGAATTTTAGAGGTGGTAAATTTAAAACTCTAAAATTTTTCCGATCCTTACAGAAAGAGCATACTTTTGCATACAAGGAATCGTCGTATATTGATTAATCAACTGTTGATTAATCACTATCCTAAACTTTCTTAATATGCTTGTTTATACAGCAAAATTGGCCTAGGGGTCAGCTTTACTTCTGCTTTGAGTTGAGCTGCCGAGAATTCATGAAGATAAATCCTGCTTTTGCCAATACTAGGTTTACCACTGTAGATATAAAACGGTTTAACCTTCTTCTTTTTTTTTAATCTTCCAGCATAATACTTCAACGGACAAGTACATTTGCTATTTGTTTGGCTGATCATCTCTCGCCCACATAAAAACTCCCGTGTATATTGATGATATGTGTATTTGCATTTTCAATGGGTTCAGTTCAGATGGTCTTCCCAATGATGTAATCAAGCAAATAATTTACGACCAAAGTTGGTGCACTTCCCATGAATAGGAGGAACACCACACACAATCTCGCAACAGTTGTTTAGGGAACAAGTACAAGACTTGGGCAAGAATTGGCTACTGGAGATCCATTTCTATCCGAATAAATTTGACAGAAATTATATAATATTGGCGCACAAATCCATCAAACTATGTTAATAAACGTCTTATATTCGAAGAACAGTCATGTCCGTGGTCTCTGCATAGAAGTTGCTGTTTCCATTTGATTAAAGATGGTGGAAGAGTAGTGTAAGTAGCTCTTCTTAACTTGCAAGGCAAAAGCCGTACCTAATTAATTATACAAAAAAACTTCTTATATAATATGAAAGATTATCATCAATCTTCAACATCAAGGATAACACAGTCCATGCAAATGCCTTCCATTCTTTGCTAGGATGATACCTAAGTTGCACCGTCACTACTAGTAACCACTATTTATTTATTACAAACTTCTTCTGCCACTGTTCCCTCAGAAACCCATCATTTCTTGTTCTATTCGGTGAATGACCGAAATGGAAGTGTCAACTGGTCAAGAAGCCCTGTGATGGGGATAGCTAGTCTAGGCTCGTAAGCAAAGCCATGCAATTCACAGTTTCCCCCATTGCCAGGACCTCCATTATTAAGGTATGGACATGGAGGAATCCACTGCCACCTCTTCCTGCATATATCAAACAGTAAAGCCTTGTCCGATCCTCTGATCATCATTGCAATAAACTCACCATGCCCAACACAATCAAACCCACGACCGACCTCAAGTTCTTCAAACTGAACATAGAGTTGCTGTGGCATCCTTTCTATCTCTACCCATGTTGTCCCGCAGGCTTGCAAGCTCCAAAGTCTCAAGCTTTTTGGCACATTCAGCTTACTCTTCTCAACTGCTGCAACCAGAATCAGTTTGCCTCTACTCTCTACTAAGCACGGTGAACGTAGAAATCTCCTCATAGGAGCTTGAATTTTGAACCAATTGTTTGCTGCTATATCGTAAGCTAGAACACTAAATGGACCATAGTTCATGCAGAAGAATTTATCACCAACGTGTAACATTTGGCCTGATTCGAGGCTGCAAAGCCTTGGCAGGAAAGAAGTTGTCCCCCATAGTGAGTAAAACCCTCCTGCATCGATATGGAAGCTTTCAGCTGATAAATTCTTGACTGCATATGGAGATATCAAGTCATCTCCAGCGGCCACCACATGGATCGAAGTCGGACCAACTGTTAAGCCAATTGATGGAAAAAGACGAAGTCTTAAAGTTGGTGGCAACTGTGAAAGAGAACCAACCAGAGGGTTGCAAAGAATGAGACTCTTCGTGCCAGCCTCATCTGAGACCCAACAGATTAAGCCACCTGAAGAAGCAGATGGAGAGAACCCAAATGGAACAAAAGGAAAGGTGATTCTGTACCATGCAATTTCGTAGGGATCAAAAAGATATCCGTCCAAATTGATTCTACCTTGGCCCTGGTTGCCACTGGTGGGGTTATTTCTGTAGATGTAGCTTTTCAGACCTTTTTGCTTGAAGAAGATGAACCAATGGCGGCGAGGTGTTATTTGGATATAGAGTTCAAGAAAGCTACTTGAGAACAGAAGAGCGTACCATCTCTTGCAGACACAACGAGCTCGGAAAAACGCTGGAGGAGGAAGAAAAGCGATCACACGATCAACTAACCTCTGTGGTAGTTTGCTCCATATTCTGCTATCCATCCATGGGTTGTTAATGGTATTGTGTGCAACAGGACTGCTAGTACTGGTAGTGAAGCTAAAGGAGAAAGGGAAAGGAATGGAAGCATTAAAAGCTTCCATGCTGAATTTTTCTGCTCCAAATACAAGTTATATCAGTCTAGTTTTCTGCACTATAACCATTAAAAATCAGAGAAATCACATTCTTCCTCAAAGTTAAAAAGACTCCAACTTTACACGGAGACAGAAAGGCGGTGGTTATGTTTGGTGAAAGTTTAGGAAGCCAAAGCCATAAATGGAAGAGTGCGGTGTGGTTGGAGAGCTATCTTATTGGTGGAACAAAAGGGTGGTTTTTTGTAAGCAACTGCACAGGACTGGTGGCAATCACCTTTTGTAGGTTTCTGTTCTCATTCCTAATCTAATCTTCAGTGGAAACCAAGACAAGTCGGTGTTAGAAAGAAGACAAGAAACGCAAGGAACAGGCATTGACTCTGGGGAGCCAAGTTAAGGCAGCAAGAACTTGGTGAGTGGTGAGTGTAGTGGGTCTCTACTCTATACATAGATGAATATAATCTTTGATTGGGATTGGCTCACTTTGGTTGGGATGGACAAACTATAAGTTGTTGCTTATATAGAAAGGGTTTGGTCAGTTTTTCACTTCTCTTTCTGATTTTCACCTTTTTAATTTGCAGAGAAAGAATACAGTGATTCTCATGGTTCTATCCATCAATTCAGTATTTTCTTTTCAAGGCCGAGGAACAAAGGACACATATTGCAGGGTTTTGAGGGAAACGAGGGTTTCTTTATTTTGTTTGTTCTGTTCGGCTTTTGTTCCTAATACTATTGTTTAGGAAGAGGAGTCGGATACTGGAGAGTTGTTAGATGGCTAAGCTCACACAAGAAACCTTGTAAGTGAATGCTGTTTCGTAAAGAAAATATATCAAATTAATATAAGGGCTTCAAAGTACAAATTTACAGAGTTAATCCGCGCTTCGAAACATGTGATATTTCTAAGACCAAGCAATGATAAGTGAATTGAGTACGTCCCTATCCCATATGTTTACGTGGTATGCGGTAAATTAATAAAAAAATGCATATTTTTCTTGACTTCTCCTTCTGTTTTGAGTAGTTGGAGCAACCAAATGGCCTCAAAGACACGACTCACAAATGGAAATGGTTACTGATATTTCATCCCCATGTTAAAGAGTTGAAGAATTTGGATACTGTCACTTTCTCTGTCTTATCTTTCCTCCTCCTAAACAGTTCCGCATGAACGTAGAGACAGGCCTGACTGAACAGTGATTGGTCAACATCCATAGTCATTATAATATTACTTTATGGTCGAAAAGCTATGGTCCCAAGGATTAATTAATTGCTGCTACACGTATAGCATCTTCAATGCATTTAAAGCTTTAATCTTGGCGACGTATATTCCACGTAGAACAAAACATAAAACAAAAGCAAACATCTCCCTTTCTTATCATTGTTCGCCCCAACTCCCGTCTGTGGCAGTAATATCCCAAGTGTGAAAGTTCATGGAGCATGTTCATTGAAACACAACAGTTTTGACAGATCATACGTCCAATCCCATATCAGAGATGGACTTTTGACATAGTCTGGCGTGAACTACAAAAAACCCTTTTCCTTTTGTGAAATGATGATCCACAGAGACAGTGACAGAGAGAGGAAGCGCAGGAAGGTTCACTGACTCGCTGACTGCTTACTACTCTTTTTCATTTTTCCACTTTCTCTTTTCACTGAGTAATAATATTCTCTTTTTCAACCACACTTGGCCCTTTGTTCGCTTTTGTTAAGAAGAAGCAAAAGAAAATCTAAGTCAGAACTCTCACTTCCACCCTTATCACAGTGTCTTGTTATTGTCAATCTTCTACGAGTATTATCAAACATTGTCTCGGACACAATACTTACACTTCCAAAATGGTATGAAACGTAGTGAACAGATTTGGAAAACAATGTCTTCCTTCAAGAAATCTCCTTTATTGGAAAAGAGATAACTCATCAGATATGGAAATTGTTTTTCCCTTCAAGCAACCCCATCTGCTTTCTTGTCCTTTGTCCTCTTACCGTTCTCCACTTGAATGTTTTTATCTCCATCCATCCTCGCAACTCTTCTCAACTCAATTTGTTAAATTGGTTTGACTTTCCCTTTAGATCTCTACAATTTCATGTTGGTCCAATTTGAGTCAAGTCTAAACTAAACAAGTTCACATTTCGTTCTTCTTTTCTAAATAATCACTTTCAGATTGAAATCGAGGATATACCCTTCAACATTATTTAAAGTTTAGCACTGGACAAACCTAATTTCACCAAGAAAAAGGGGAGGAAAACGCTCTCAGCTTGTCATTTAATTGATCCATCACCACCGTTCACAATTGATATCTATAAAAAGATATTTCAGATAATTTTCTGAAATATGCATGCGTTTTTTACGTCCTTATAACTTTAATATTCGTTTTACTTTCCTTTTATATCAACAATCTATTTTGTTTTCCATTGCAAATATTATGAATTTATAGAATTTAACTCTTTTTCAGTGATAAGGAAAGCAACCTCTTTCTACCCACTTTTTCTCTTATTTCTTTATCCACTTTTCTTTAATTATTTTTAGTTAATGCTCAAGATCAGAGCATTTTCTTGCCTTGCCCACGATAAGTTTCTTACGATTTCTGGTAAAGAAATTGGTCGTAGGAGCCATTAAAGCAAGCTGTGAACTTCATCCCCAAACCTCTCCTAAAACTCCCTTGTCGCCTTTATCATCCTCCATAACCAACCAGGCCCCTGGAAACTCCTATTCCTCAAATCTGGCCTCTTCCTCCAAATTCTGTCGGTACTCACACTCGAGTTATGAGATAGCAGGTCCCGCTCTAGAATGAAGGATTGGCATTAAGGAAGTCCTAAAAACAAGTTGTAAGAGACTACTCACCATATAGAAAGCTAAAATACACTGCAAGTCACTTTAAAGGAAACACGACAGTAGTCTTGACTCCATTGAAAATCCTGAAAGCTAGAGCCTCTATTCGAAGCACAACATCAATGGGATATTTCATTGATAATAGGCTCTCATTCCCACTATTCTAAACTTGAGTATAACTTGGCCTTAAAAAAACATTAAAGAATGAGGATGATTTCTTTTTATTTAGATTCACTTGTGAGGCAAATATGCATAGGAAATGGAGACGGGACCTTGGCATATCCGAGGCAAATCATTCCTATTACAAAGGTGGAAGCTTGGAATGTCCTTGGAAAAGAATAGCTTGAAGAGTATTCATCTTTGAGTCAATTTTCACAATATCCACTTGAATATTGATCCACGATAAACTTTAGGTTATTTAGCTACTTCCATAGGCAAACTTAAGTTATTTAGCTAGTTCCATAGGCAAATCAATATGTATGAATGAAAACATAATAGGGTTTCGTAGAATAGGCTATGTAAGGATTTGATTGGAGGTACGATAGAGAAGAAGCACGTGACTCACACAAACTGATGGGGTTACCTGGGGAGCGAGGTATAAGGGATGCGGACATTAGGTTTTATGTTGTTAACAAAGATCATCTTTCCTATAAGAAACAAAAATATGGAAATATATTGGAAAAATTCTACAAACTGAAGATAGCTATTTAGCTCAGTCTCTTAACGATAATAGAGAGAATCAGATAAGGACTTCCCAAAAAGTTTAAACAACCCTTAAAGATATAGTTGGCACAAAGAGTAAACTATTGGAAGCCCTAAGAGGCATAAGTCTACAGAGGAGAGAAAGTGTGCTTGAAATGTCTTCTAGGCTTAAAACTAAAAGGAAACTAAGTGAAAAATCTAAGAAGGTGTCAACCCTTGTCTTAACTCTCCAAGATCCTTGACTAAAACATTAGGGGAAATGAATTACTCCAAAGAATAGTAGATGAAACATGACTTTTGATATAAGAAAAGCCCTACATGATCTTTCTATAGACAACAATAAAGTTGGATAAACTGAACAATTGTCTCTAGATGTTAGCTAAAGTTATCTCTTTATATCAAACCATCATGCTCACTGTAATGGTAGAATTGTTATAGTTTATGACTCAGACAAAATTAGGGTGTATTAATCAATAATCTTTGATCAAATCACTCATTTAGTGGCTGGTGTGAATCAAATACTAGGTTTATTTTAAGTTTCATTTGTTTATGCTACTAATCATGAATTTTAAAGGAATTCTTTATGGGAAAATCTTATGTCCCTAAGTTCTTCAATGAATAATCTACAAATAGCTCTTGGGAACTTTAATAGCTTTCTAATGGATTATAGGGTATATAATAAGTTGGGTAATGGTGATATGAGAAATTGCCTAAGTGTTACAAATGTAGAAGATCTAAGATACAAAGGTGCTTACTTTACATAGAGCAACAAGTAAGAAGGAAGCTGGCTCATTAGGAAAAGAAACTTGCATGTCCTTGATCAACCCACTATGGTTTTCCAAATTCTCAAATAATATGGCTCACTTTCATGAACCATTAATTCTCATATCACTCCTCTATTGAAGTGATAATTGAAATAAAGAAAGTTCAACTCAAATCCCTTTTTAAGTTTAAAAATTTTATAGTAAAGATGGACGAATTAGAGGAGCCTCAAATAAAAGACCTAAGTCTAGAGGTTGAAGGATATAATCCTTTAAATTCTTACAATTAGTGAAATTTGGACAAAAGAAGATACATTAAGAAAGAGTTGGAGATACAAGTTCCTGCATCAATACAATTAGAGATGAATTGTTAACCATACAAGAGGAATTGAACCAAAGTCCTAAGGATGTAGATATAAAGGTGAAAGAGAAATTGGATTTTCTAAATGCACTCAAGCTCTAGAGAATCAACATTCTTTATTAAAATAAAAAGATGGAATTAATTGGCTAAAGGATGGAGACAGAAAACTAGGTTTTTCCATAATTTAACGTTATGTAGAAGAAACATCAATAAAATTTGTTCACTAAAAAATAGCAATTGTGATGAAATCTTAGAGCAACACAAACTCAAAGAGATGGCTTTAACTCACTTTAAGAACATCGTAGGTATCTTTGGTAACAACTATTCTTATGTGCATTTAATAAAGATTGTTGTCTTCGGTTCCTTAACTTATCAACAAAAAGAGATGTTCATCACGCGTCTCAATGAATTAGACATCAAGCAAGTTGTTTTTGACATGAATCTAGATAAAATCCTAGGCCATAATCGTCTAAACACTTTTTTCTTTCTACAGGTCATATAGTCATCAAATATATCCTAGAGTTCTTTGATAATGGGGGAATGCTTAAACAATGGAACAAAACCCTTTACATCTCATCCATAAGATAGCAAATTCTTTGAATGAATTTAGTATAATATCTTGTTGTAATGTCCCTTATAAGATCATATCTAAAATTACTCTATGAAAACTAATTGATGTCCTAAAGAGTGTCAATGACACAACATAAGGAGCCTTCATCCATAGCAAATTCAGAGGGGACTATTTGATGCTAGCCTAGGAACTTTTCAAAGCTTACAAAAGAAAAATAGCACGGAGGAGTTTTTTCACTAAAATAGGCTTCAATAAATCTTTTAACTTAATCAAATGGAGGTTTAAACACTTCCTTTGTTATCTTGGTAAATGGGGAACTAACCTCATCATTTCAAGGTGCTAAGGGTTTAAGGCAAGGGGATCTAATACCCCCTTACTTGTTCACTTTAAGCATTAAGGTTTTATCAAGAATGTTGAATCAGAGAATCAAAAGGCTTTAGGACTTCAAATTTCATTATAAATGCAATAAGTAAGAACTTTTTCACCTTATATTTAAAGATGATATTTTATTAATAAGTGTTGGGGTAAGAAGTATCCATCAAATATTGTATTATCATTAAATTTTTTATAATTTATTACGATTCTAGCTTTATTTTTAATTAGTTCTGCATGATTTCTAACTATAAAGGCTGGGGACAAATGTGGGGATTTATTAGGTCTAATTATCTTTAGATTTTTTAGTTCAAGAAGTTATTTTTCTAAATTCCTTTTAATGTTCTAAGTTATATCTCATAGTAATAACTCTAATAATTTTTTGTTCAACTATCATTTTTAAGTTTGTTTCTTCCCTATTTTTATCCCAAAATTGTAATGGAATATTATAGTAATTTTTCTTTATCTTTTATTTTACTAGTTCTAGTCCATCTTTTATGGCTTTTATATGTTGATACTTACTTTCTATAATATTTTCTATGTTTAGTAAAGGTTTTCCTTTTGAAAGGATTGATTTTTCTTTATATCCTACACCATACTAGGTTGTACGAGGTTTAAATAGGATGGGCATAGATAGTATATAGGCATTTTTAATTCTATTAACTATGATCCAATGACCACAAGGAGTTTGGAAATGCATTTATTGTTTAACAATATCAAATAAAGTTTTATGAAATAATTGGAGAAATTATTTCCTAAGTGAATATCGGTTTTGGTATCATAAAAGTAAAATGGTGGACATTTTATTAAAAATGATCCTAATAGTATTTGTGGTTGATTAATGCCTTTTGAAAAATGTATCTTGTTATTAGAAATATCTAATCCTTTTTTTTTAAGGTTTCATGATATTGTAAAGGAAAACAACTTGTTTTACATAAATAGTAACCAACTCCACTGTCTATATAGGCAGCAAAGTATTATGTTCTATAAGCTTTATAAGTTATTCCAACTGTAACATAAATACTAGTAGGACTGGTCATTCTCTCGAAACATATATCATATTGCTGTTATAGGATAGTTTCATTCCATATTGTGTTATCTTATAAGGTTGAACTTATTCAAGAAAACTAGTTCCTAACATTATCTCTAAATTGAATTCTTCATTTTCAACTAATATTCTTATAGGCATTTTGTCGTCTTCTATCTTAATAATGGTTTCTTTGACAATATCTATTTGATGTATTTCACCATTGAAATTTATATATAAGGTTCATTTAGTTAGAAACTTATCAAATTATGATTTGATTATTATTAATATAACTTCTGTTAGCTCCTATATCAATTAAGATATTACAAGGAACATAATTTATACCATCAAAATATTCTCCTTTAATTATACAGTTAGAACTTATGTTTCTATCTGTTTTTATCAAAGTATTAGCATATCTTTGACTACTCGAAACACCAGTTTCCAAATAAGATAATCTAGGGAATAGTTTGTTATGTGAAGTTATTAAGGGTTTTTGTTGTAAATCTAATGAAAACTTATCTTCTATCTCTTCTATATTTGTTTTATAAGGAGGATATATTCTTTCAACTTCAGAAAATAATTTTGGAAAGTTAATAATATCTTTATATGGAAAACATTATGTTTGATGGGTATTAGATAACGCATAAGATATCATTTAAGTAATAGAATACAATCTATTTTCATCTTTAATTAAAGCTTTTCTTTTAAAGCTTTGGATTAAAAAAAGGGTCATATAAAAATCATTATCTTATATATTATAAGTCACTTTAGGATAGATATTAAACAAAAGTTTTTGATATTGAAGGGATTTCCTCTCAAAATTCCATACATGCTTCTTTTCTATTATGTATTTGATCATTTATTATTTCTGACTTTATAAGACTAACTGTTGGATCCCAAATTGTTCTGGGAAGTTGGAATTATTATATAAGAAATGCTGGAAGTTAAAAGTTGGAAAAATGTTACATTAAACATGCTTCGGTGTTTTAGCCATAACTCTCTAGTTATCGAAATGAGATGATTTTTGATTTGAATTAAACGAGAGAAATAGGGCTACAAATTATCTAGAAATTGAGTTTTAATTTAGTCTCTAAGAGTTCCAATTTTTGGATGAAAATTGAGCACGAAATATTGTTTCTGTGTAAGGATAGTTTGGAAATGTTTGGGTTATAATTTTCAAATTACCAAACCAAATTGAATGATTTTGATGTCATTAGAAACTTAAGACAATGAGGAACATTTTTCTAGAAGGAAGTGTTAGCAAATTCCTTCAATTGTTCTATGATAATTAGTTAAGAAGTTAGAAGTATAAGATGTTAGTCTTAAGATCAAAGGAGGGTAAAATGGGAAAGACAAGATTAATGAAGGGCAAAATTGGAAGAAAGACTAAATAAATGGCTTGAAATAAGAAAGAAGTGGGAGTTTTCGTGAACCATGAGAGAGAAGAGAGAAAACGTGGGCAAGAGAGAAGAGAAGAGAGTTCGTGAGAGAGAAGAAAAGAAGAAGGAAAGAAGAAGAAGAAAGAAGGAGAAATCAAGCTTGACAAGGTAAGATCTATGCTATTTTGTTCTTGTTTGGGTTGAAAATGAAATAGAAAGATGGGTTGTGGTTTGTGAATGAAGAAATTGTAGAGAGAGAAAATGAGTTGTGTTGTGAATGTTTGGGGGAAGAAGAAGATGGTGAAATCCATGGGGTTTTTGAGTTTCTAAGCTAGGTTTTGGTTTTTCTAACCTAGATGGACTATGGGTAGGTTAAGATTGAGATTGATTTTGGTTGATTTAATTGGTTGTGATTGTTGAAGTATTAGGGTTTTTATTGAATTGGAATTGAAATGAGAAATTGGTTGTTTAGGAATTCAAGAAAGCCCCATGCAAGAGCAAAAAGGAAGGGAACCATTTTATTTGGATTTTCAAGACTTAGAAGGTGGGTAATATCTTTATGGTTGTTGTGTGATGGGCAAATGCCCTATTTGTATGCTTATGTTTGGATTTTGTGAAATTTGAATTGTTGTAATTGTATAAATGTATGATGATTTATTCTTATGTCATGCCATGAAAGATGAACGGCTCTTGTATGATGAATTGTGATCATGTCATACCTTGAAAAAGGTTATGACATTTCGAATTGAATTGTGAGCATTATTATGCTATGCCTTATGGCATTTTGATCAAATGGAAAGAACAAAAGTATGAGATTATGAAATTGTGAAGAATTGATTTGAGCATGAAAATGTGATTATGTGCTTTGTTTGGGAGAGAGAGGAACTGTTTCATAGTCACGTGCACGTTGACGTAAAAGCCTTCTCCCGGCTGCCCGCTTGTAGCCCACGAGATCCAAAAAATGGACTCATTTTGTTCACGACGTAAACTTCGGTTTCGTCGTTTTGTCTCAAGGAACCCTCGAGCCAATTGATTGTGCATTTGCATTTTGACATGTTAAGCTGTGATGCAAATTGTGTAAAATGCTTGGATGATAGATTACATCAATATGGTTAATGTGATTATGTATTGAATTATGCATGATGAAGGTTGAGGTTGCATGGTTGGAGTCTGAATTGGAAAGTGAATATGCTTATATGAATGATTATGATTTCTGGATCGATCGTTGGGCTTTGAAAACAGGGCCCAACAGTAATCATAAATTAAGATTGACATCTAGCAACATGTCATGATCACCTAAATATTAGGATGCCAAAGTGATTTGATTTAACTTGTCTATGTTTGGTTATGATGTATAATTTAATCCTTTAGTCATATGATATTCCAATTGGATAAAGTATGGATATAATATCTACTCTTTTTGGTCCAATCATGTTCGTTCTTTCTAATTAATGATTGATTTATAATTGAAAATACCTTTTCAAATGTTAATTCACTCTAGCCAGAAAATTCTATAAAACACTAATAATTAAGAATAGTAGAATATTCTCTCTAATTACTTTAGAGTGATGAATCATTTATTTACTTACTCAACTATCTCTGTATAGTTCATACTACATTCAAATACTATCGACTAAATTATCCTAGGAGAGTTTATAAGTAGCATCAAAATATAGTAATTCCCATACAAGATTCGTTGGTAATTTTGAATCTAAGGATTAATTATACAACCATCATTATGATAAAATCCACATACACATAAGTGATATTCCATTTCAAATTCTCATAATCAGGTCAGTTTAGTGACTTATTCTCTAATAATCACCAATACATTAGTTTAAATATCTCCATACTTTAATTTATAAATCAATTACTTTTTTTATAAGAAAGAAACATAATGTGTGCTAGCTTACCGTTTCAACAATATATCGTCTTGATGAAACTGCAACTAGAAACATTAAGAAATAATATGTAAATATAAATTAAATCTCACAAATATGATCTTATCATAATTTTAATTACGCAATAATTATTTCAAAGATTTTATCTTCATTATTAAACATCAAATGTGTTTAACTTAATACACAGAGATAAAGAATATCTTTTCATTAACAAAATAATAATGTCATACATCAAATTGCATCCAAATGATTGGTTGCAAGGGCATAAACTAACATATAGTTAGATTATATGTTATGATTGTTTTGGACAATGAATTGAAATCATGGAAAGAGATAAAAATGGAGAAAAGGTGGCTAAAAATGAGAAGAAGAAAAAAGAAGAGTTAGGAGAAGAAGAAAACAATTTTGGAAAATTGAAGTCATATTAAAGGGTAAAATAGAAAATGCAAAAAATTGAAGGATAAAATTGAAATTTACTTCCAAGAAGAGTATTTTTGTATTAATATAAATAAATAAGGGTAAAATAGGACTTCTAATAGTTAAGGGTATTTTAGTAATTATGGTGGTTAGGTTTAGTAAGGATACTATTTTTATAATTAAGAATAAAGTGGAAAAGAGAACAATGTTGGATTATTAAATGTAATTGGGTTAAAAATTTTCTTAAATAAGTCTAATAGAATTTTGTAATCTCTAGGACCGAAGGGCGAATTAAGGAGTAAACTAAACTATTAATTAGTTGAGTTCGAAATTTAGGTAAAGAAAACTTTAGACTATACTCTTAGAATAGTATTTTTGTTAGTAATAAATTATTATATAGTGAATGATATTTTGAATTAGTCATTAATTAAAAAATAATTAACAATTACATTTATGAATTTCTAAATTATATTAATTGTGTTTATTTTATTTCATAAATAATTAACAAACTACAAGGTGTCTCGCTTTTATATCTTGTTACGTATTATGAGATGTATCACTTATTAATTCGGTAAAAAATGTTTTAATTAAATAGAGACTGACTGGATTGATAGGTTAGTTAAGTATGAACGAGCGATGGCTAGGTATCTACCCACAAAGTAGTTACTGGGACATCCTAAGTCTCGAAGAAGTCCTTTTATGCGCTTGGGTTCTACATTTTGGTTAACAATATTTGTTAGAATCTTGTGGCATTTTATTCTATGTTTTTAACTTTTTATCTTATCTCAAACGATCCCTGTGTGTACTTGTTGCACTTGATAACATTGAGACGGATTTCATTTGTCTTCATGTAATAGCTATTGTTTCTTGTAAGAGTGTAGAATTGAAACATTAAATCCTTTGAATGTTAGTTATTGTAGTAGTTTTGCAATAAGGTTTTTACAAAAGTTTTAATTTGTATACAAGTTTAGACACTACATATTTTTTAGAAATTATTATGATTGTTACATGTTTATTTTAAACTATATTTAGCATTTAATACTTTATAAAAATTATTGTGATTGATGTCACTTATATGTTAATGTTACAAATGAATGATAGGAAAATCTATTTAAGATAAATTATGTCTTTTGTTTTATTAATATATCTTATTATATAATATTCATTCTCATTTGTCTTTTTCATCATTATAGGTACATAAAATGGCTCACAGATTCAAGGGAAAAGGATGTAAGAAATTTTTAGACTTGTGTCATATTTTTGGAGATACTACTGCAACTGGTGTGCATGCACATCCATCAACTAAATCTCCA
>JANIJF010000211.1:39027985-39042992 GCA_024520955.1 Erythroxylum bequaertii | reverse complement strand
CACTGAGTTCGCAAAACTCACCCAAAATTTGCAACTATTTTTCAGGCTCTGAAGAGTACCCCGTTAGACAAACGGGAGTATGCCTATTGCATACCAGTCGGAGATAGAGGTCGGGATCAGTTCACGTCTGCATTAGTGGCATTCAATTCTTGTAAAAATGTATATTTCCGCAATTTCTGTAAAATAGTGCTTGTAGTTCAGTGGGCCCCAAGTGGCTATTGACATTCTTTTGATTGTGATGTAATTACTGAAAATGTTTATGATTAAAGTTGGGCCCAATGTGATTATGGATTTTTGTACATTCGATGGCTAAATACTGTGACTGTATTATGATGACCTAAAATGTTTATAAATTAAAGCGGGCCCAAATTGTTTACGGATTTCCGCACATATGAGCATATTCAAAAAAAAATTTATACTGAGTGTTTGACTGTATTCGAGTGCTCTAGCATACCTCTCTCGTGAGGCACGGACTCGGATATCACCCACGATATCGGGTTCGGGTCCTGCGGGAGTGGGGTGCTACATATGTGGTATCAGAGCCCAGAAGTACGATTGTACATGGGCATTCTGAAATTTGTGTTAAGTTACATGCATTCTGGTCATGTCAAAGCAGACGGTAGCAACTGATCCCTAGTTGAGTCACATGAGCATGTATAAAGTGTTTAAGTTGATACAAATAGGGCGAAAAGTGATAGTATATCGTAATGTGCCAAACGGAAGGTTGTGGATGTGTAGAAATGAGAAATTGTACATGATTTGATATGGCAGATAACGATATGAGCCAATGAAGGTGTATGGGCCATTAGGAATGGGGAAGGAACAATGGACAATGATATTCATGTTGTAATGTGATTGTAAACCCTTGAAGATGATATGAATGTAAATACATGGGTATGGGCTGCTTCAGGAAAGAAGTGATATCAAACCAAATACTGAGACATAAAGTGTATAAAGCGAGTTGAATGAAAACGAAAAGTTCTATAACCAGAAGAGGTCAAAGTTGCACATGAGAGGAATATCGGTTAAAGTGATAAAAGTATGATGTGATGCTAAATATGCCTATACGAGATTAAAAGTTCAGGCTAACTAGGTATTTACGATTCTGAATTGTGATTTTATATGCATAGAGACACAATGGAAGTCTCGAGGGCTAAATTGGGTACATAGTTGAGAATTTCTATCATAATGATTGTTTTGAGAATTTGGAAACATTAGGCATACCGAGACATTTCGGAAATGTACGGATCAATCCAATTTGATGATAAGAAGAATATATGTGGAAAGAATGAGACTACAATGTACAAGCTCGGTTTTTTCTTTCTTTATGACCATGAAAGGTTCGATTCGGATATGAAATGAATGTTGTATGCTTGTGTAATTGAGGCCAAAATTTTAGGATGCCCAAGTCTCTATGTGTCTGAACTGATTCTGGATGATAAAGTGTGGATACTTGACAACGAGAAAAAAAAATATGGGTTGACAAGGTGGATAGAAATTCACTATATTGTGTTGGTGTGTACCCCGAACAATATCCGAGATTGAGCGAACAAGAGGTAAGATTAAAACAGCTGAGATCAGGTTGATAGCTGCCAGGAAGATGAAACAAGCTGCTAGAGCAGCAGAAGCTGTTGCAATTGCAGAGATCAAGGCTTTGTCAAGCCATGAGAACTCTGCTGATTCTTCAGAGACGCCTGGAGTAACTCTTTCATATGAAGCCTACACATCCCTAACCAGCAAAGCTCGGCAAGCTGAAGAACATTCCAAGGGCAAGGTTGTAGATGCAATGCTTCAGGTGGATGAAGCAAATGTTTCAAAGATGGAAATCTTGAAAAAGGTAGAAGAAGCTACGGAGGAGATCAAAACAAGTAAGAAGGCCTTAGAAGAAGCCCTTGACAGGGTAGAGGCTGCAAACAAGGGAAAGCTGGCTGTTGAAGAAGCTCTTCGCCAGTGGAGATCCGAGCATGGACAGAAACGGCGTTCTGTTCACAACTCCACCAGATTCAAGAATTCTTGCCCATCTCATCATCGGAGAGATTCTCGTCTGTTTGATGTAAACGGACTGAACCTAGCAAGTGATGGATCAGTACCCGTTTTAAAGCCTACCCTCTCGATTGGGCAAATACTTAGCAGAAAGCTTCTTCTACCTGAAGAGTTTGAAGCAGGGATGCTTTCAGAAAACAGCAGTAAGAAACATAAGGTTTCTTTGGGTCAAATGCTCAGTAGTAAAAATGGTGATGTACCATCCAGTAAGAAGGCTGAGAAAGAAAATGTTTACAAGCACTTTTCTGGGAAGAGGAAGAAGTTTGGTTTCGGTCGATTCTCTCTGCTTCTAGCGAAGCAAAGTAAGAAGAAGAAGAAGCCAACTTCAAGCTCAATAGTTAACTGATCAACCCGTGTTTCAATTACCACTTACTTCTACTTTCTTGCTTCTCTTTTTAATGGCATCGTTCTTTCATGGTTTAGTTTCTTTTGGTTTTCCTGCTTATGGCCCCTAGTTGACTTGTACTACATTTTCACGTTCTAAAGACTCCATGGTTACCTACCTCCATGATATGAGTAATATGTGACAGATGATCATGCATTGTATATTCTTTTCAGGAGAATTATCTTAGTTTGTGGATGTCTTTTGCCTCATTGATCGAACATGTTCGATTCAGTATCAGTCAACTTTTGGCTTCGTATCAATAACTAGTTTCCTTGCACATGAGAATAGCAATGGGCTGGGATGGAACTGAGTTCTGGAAATCTTTTTCCTATCCTGGCCCATCCCAAATGGGCAGTTCATCAGAATGTGAACACTGGACACTTGACGTTACATATTCTCCCAGACATGCCTCTCTCAGACATGCCTCCTTGTGATTAGGAATGATAAGGAGCTCGATCTCGACAGAATCTAAAAAGGAATTTCTCAAAGTTGTAAAGGTTTTAAATTTTTTTTTTTGAAAGTAGAGGGTGAATTCGCAATGTGACAAACAAAAAGAGATAAAATCAGGTTAAGGTTGGGTTAAGCTGGTACTTCAGGTTGAGTCAAGCTGGTACTTTCAAGTCCGAATTCCAACCCGAGAGTAAGCAACGTGACAGACAACCAGGTTGAGTCGGCTGATATTTCCAAACCCAAAGTTTCAACCCAAGATTGAGCAAAGCGACAGATAAGAAGAAGATTAGAAATCGTGAGTTCGAAGTGATTATCCTTAAATCTAAAGTTCGGTCCAATCCAAATCTTTCTTTTTGTCTCGCTGCAGCCCAAGCGTGAACTCAGGTTTCATCCTTTGACTACGGATAACATGGGTACATGACACAATCCTCGTCAGCTTCAAACTTGTCTATCCACTATCTTTTCGCCACCTCAGCACCGATTTTCTGGTTTCTCAATTCAACGATTGTCGTAGCTTAGGAAGTAGAGATTGACTGGTCGTTGCCCACCACACAAGATTTCAGCTCGGGTTCGGTAGCTTTCGTAACTTACAAGGGTCAGCGGTTGTATAATTTTTGTTCATATTGTAGCCAACAAGCGTAACCATAGTAGGATTTTTGTTAGCCTCATCCAACACTCTAAGTCCATTCAATCGCCGGCGTAATCATTATAAGTAAAAGACCTTCATTTTAGAGCTGTTTAGCTGTTCTCTACTTCCTTTTCTATTAATCGTCTAATCTATACCTTCTTTTTTTGTTTCTGATGTGTTATCTAACTGATTTGGCTAATTGGGTATTCGAAATTCTTGTGGTTTAGTATTAATAATCGATTTTTTCTTGGTGGGCTTGTTTAAAGTTTGTATCTTTATGTAGTCTTCTTGTTTTTTTACAATTTTTATTATATTAATCCATTTTTTTCCAAAAAAAAGACCAGGTTCTTCTCTTCTTCCTTTTTGAGTAATCATCTAATCTGTAGCCTCTCCTTCTGCTTGTGATTTGTTATTTAACTGATTTGGCTGATTGTGTATTCGAAATTCTTGTGGTTTAGTATTAGTAATCGATTTTTTCTACGCGGGCTTGTTTAAGGTTTGTATCTTTATGTACTTTTTGGAAGTCAGCGTATTGGGATTGTGTTTTTTGATTGTTTTGTTAATGTCTTTTGAGACTTCAGGTACAATCATGGATGCTAGAGTTGGGGTTTTCTTTGTTCTTCTATTGGGTGCTGGTTTGGGTTGTAGTGCCAGATTGGTAGTCCATCAGATCTCTACTGGAAGTTCTGTGGTTCCTGAAACAGTAGGTAATTACTTTCCTCCCATTTTTCTCGGTCTGATTTTAACAAAAACTGCAAGCTTTTAGGGTTTTTGGGTCATCCTAACGCGAATTTGTAAGGTACTGGCTATAACTCTCTGTGCTATGAACTTATCATATGCCCAGGAGTCAAGAAATGGCTTGTCGAATTAAAAGGTTTCGATGCTTTTGAGTATTTATAGAACATTCTTGACCTAATGATGTTCTATCTCCTGATTCACTGTGCAATTAGAGTACCACGAGCAGGACAATGAAGTTCAACCTATACAAAATAACCAAGTTTGCACATTGTGTGAGGAGTTTGCATCCCAGGCAATAGATTACCTTGCTGAAAATAAAACCCAGAATGAAGTTCTGGAAATTCTTCATGCAACTTGCTCTCGAGTTCCAACTTTCAAGGAAGAGGTATTAACGTAGTTGGAATTTCTAGTAACTTTCAACTCGGACTTTCTTTGTTATAATTTGCAATTCCATGGAAATTCTACTTTTGATATAAAAACGGGCTTGCTTGATTTTGGTTGATCCAAAACTTGATGAATGTGATTGTCATTGTATGATTCTGATGTTCCAATAGATCTATAAGTTTGACAAAATACCGGTTTGACTACTAAAAGCTACAACCTTTTTATTCTTTTAGTTCTTATGCGTTCAAGTAATAAATTTTCTTATAATTTGGATTACAGTGCATCACTTTGGTGGACTATTATGCTCCTCTCTTCTTTTCGGAGATTTCTTCAATACAACCTGAAGCTTTCTGCAGAAAAGTAAATCTTTGCCAAGAAATGGCGATGCTTTCTGCAGAAATCCAGGAAGATAGCTGTGGTTTATGTGAACGAACTGTTTCAGAAGTATTGGTTAAGCTGAAAGATCCTGACACTCAGGTTTGTACCTGGACAATTCACTAGTCAAAAGGGAGTAGCTATGTGGCTCTTCTGCATTACCATCCTACTATTTTCTGTAAATGTTCTTATGCAAGGTTCAAAATGGCTCGTCCCTATCAAGTGCGATAAATGATTCGTCATTCAAGTGTCTGATTTTTGAGTTTACTGATTATGAACATGTGCTCTTTCATTTTTTCTCTCTCCAGCTGGATATAATTGAGGTGCTTCTAAAGGGATGCAATTCCATGGACAAATATGCACAGAAGGTAAGAGATAACAGTTAAACTTTAGATGTCTGCTGAATTGTCAGTGGATGAATCCGAGCATTAAAAAACGACCTGTGTTTACTCACTTCCGATAGTAAGTTTATTCATATTGATCACCTATTGATTTGTCACATCCTTTGTGTATCCTAGAACAGCTCATCACGTTGATGAGCCATTTGTACGTATGATAAGGAAGTTAAAGTTGGAAACTGACGTCAGAAAACCACCTTCCCTGGTTGTTAATAATGCCAACTAAGTTTTCTTCGTTTTGGTACTTTTTATCTGATACGTTCTTGTTCTTTCTTGCAGTGCAAGAAGTTGGTATTCGAGTATGGTCCTGTATTCCTTGCAAACGCCGAGCAGTTCCTGGAGAAAACGGATGTCTGCACTATGCTTCATGCCTGTGATCACGCATCAATTGCTTCGACGACTGATTCTTGAATCTTTTGTGAAAGTGAAAAGGACTGATGTTTGAAGATACTTGTATCAGAATCCTGTATAGATAACGAAACTACAAAATTGTTGTTTGTATGCAACTATAATGTGCCATGATCTACGACAACTTACCATTTGATCATCAATTCTCAAGCATTTGCTGCGAAACTTCCTTTATATCAATTGGTTTTTACGGATGACATTATTTCAAGTACAAACAGCTGATTTGGCCATGGAAGAGGGATCTTCCAAAGGACAATGACACTGTTTCGGTATAACTCAAGCCATTAGAATATCTTTCCTCTCCTTCAGGAAAGGAACATACCATAAAGGTCGTACGTTCCAACAATCAGAAACATGCCACTTACTACATGAAATCTCCTGTATCATATGCTGTCCACACTCCACACATTTGCTTGTAATACTTTACGTAAACGTGTGAATGAGATTTAGCCAAACATCGAAGGAATTTTCCAGAATAGAGACTTACGCATAAAGGTGAATTTCCAAGCTGTAGCTTTCTAAAGAGTCCAAATTCATATACATGAGCTTGGTTCTGATTTAGTATTTAAAAGGTGAGTTCGAATTAAACTGTATTAACTCCAAATTTTTAAATTTGATTAATTCAGATTAATTTCAAAAGTTTGAATTTTTTTAGATGAGAAGAAGAATTAAAATTTCGAATTTAAAATTTAAAATTTTTTTGGGTTGATATTTCTTAAAAATACATAAGAGTAAAACCATTATTAATTTTTGATTAAGAACTAATTTAGGGAAATTAAATCTTGAATTAAGGAAGTGAAAAACAAATATCAAAACTTTCAACTAGAACAATGACTAAATTATGGAGATGTTTAACAAACAACTTATCAGCGGTTTTTTAACTTATTGACTAAAAGTTAATATTTTGATTGTCTTAAAAAATTATTGATGTGATTAGTAAATAGCTTATTGGTTAGCTTATTTAACCCTAATAACCTAATTTCTTTTGGAATTAACTGTTTATCTAATGACAGTATTATCTTCTACTTTACTCCTTACTTTTACTTTGTGTATTTTTAAAGTTAGCTTTTTTTTTATCGTACAATTATCTCATAAAGTTTAGAAGAATATAATAAGGGGTTAATTAAACTTTTTAATCTTTATTTAATTTTATAATATTATTTTGCATTTAAAAATACCATAATATTAAGTTTTTAAACATAAAGAGTAACATCAAATTAATATTTTTAGTATATAACCATTATATATTTTATATACTTCGTAATATAATTATAGATATTTTTAATTTATTAAATAATAAAATTTTTATTTATTATATAAAAATACTAATATGATGTAACTTAATAAACATAGAGAATTTAACGTTGAATTATTATTATTATAATAGTATTTTTTATTAAAGTTATAAACTTAATTTTTGTAAAATTAAATATCTAAATTCTTATAAGAAATATAATATTCGTATTCTTATTTTCTAGACTAAAAAATATAATATTTATACCCTTATTTTTTTAAATCATGCTCTCTTACGTTATTTTATGCATCAATAACTAATATTAAATAGTTAATTTTATCAAACATCTTTAATAAACAACTGATATTATTCACTGATTAAATCAGCTGATATAATAATCAATTAATAACTAATATAATCTGGTGATAGAATCAGTAAATAGCTAATTCCAAATCGGACTTATTACTCCAAATTAACTTTTTAAAATTTGTAATTAGAGTTTATACCAAAAATTGTTAATTAATTGTTAATTGTTAGGATGTGTATAAAACGAGAGGCAAGTTACGAAAACCAGTTCGTACCCATTTTTCTTTCTTGAAAGCTCAGGTCTTTGAGAGTCTTTTTTTGTTATAAGAAGTGTTCTTTCTTCGTCTTCAAAGCTGGATTAATTTATGTTTCGAGATTTCGAGTATTTCTTTTCTGGGTATTTTTAGTTTGTCAAATAATGTCTGGTTCTAGGTAAAGATCGTGTCTTTTTAAATTTTTGGTCAGTTTATCTCTTTTGGTGTTAGTTTATGTTTCTTGAGAGCTAAGGTCTTTGAGAGTCTTTTCTTAGTAACAAGAAGTGTTCTTTCTTCGTCTTCAAAGCTGGATCGATTGGTATGTTTCGAAATTTCTAGTCTTTCCTTTCTGGTTATTTTTAGTTTGTCAAACAATGTCTGGTTCTAGGTAAAGATCGTGTCTTTTTAAACTTTTGGTCAGTTTTATCTCTTTGCCCTCTTCGGAAATTTCAAGGTTCGATATGTTCTGTTCGTGATGGGTTTGGTTGAGTACAAGAGTGATTATAAGGTGTTGATGTTGATGACCGTGAGGGCTTGAAAAGCTCTTGTCTCTTTGGATCTTTGATTTGCATTCAAATTTTCTTCTTTTTTTTTTCCTTGTGTTGTGTTTGTTTGTTAAACCCTTTTCGTTTGGTGTTAGGTTTTGTTTCTGGATCTCTGGTTACCTATTATTAGCAGAAAACCAAACAGGAACTATTCTGTTTTGGCTTTCTGGAGTACTTCTTTTGATTCAATTTTTGTTCCATGTTTTTATAGTTCGTTTTCTTTTTTCATATGTGGTAATCAAATGTTTTGTAATTTGTTTTTTGTTTGTGTGTCTCAGTTGTTCCTCGTACTATGTCTTCCACCAATGATAAAATACTATGTTCTTGTGTTTAAAGTTTCTTTCTTTTATCATGATGACCTTCCTGTCTCTCTTCAGGTGAAGAGCATCTTGTGATTGTTGGTGTTGCAGAAAAGGTAGTTTCCTTCTACTTAGGTTGTTACTCTGTTGGTCATTAAACACCACGGAATGCAGAAAGATGTTCAAACAACTCGACAGTTTAGTCACTAAATTTGTAGCTCGATTAGAGGAGCTGCCCTTACATATACTCCATTCGATTGTAGAATTAACTTGTAGTTTAAGAATTAATGTTCAAAAGCCATGTGTGCATAGATATACAAGAGGGTATCTGATATCAGATTATGACGTCTGCAAAGAAGGTTGAGATTTCAGTTTTGATTTCGACTTCTACCCTTGAGATTGGATACCTATAGCAGATACTTGGTAGCAGCAGTTATAGTAGCTTCTGTTCTGTAACGAAGATTGCATCTTGGAATGGAGAATAAAGGGAATGTGTTGCTGCAGAGGTATGAACTGGGGAAATTGTTGGGCCAAGGAACATTTGCTAAAGTTCATCATGCAAGAAATCTTCAAACTGGGATGAGTGTAGCCATCAAGATAATTGATAAAGAGAAAGTAGTCAAGGTCGGAATGATCGAGCAGATTAAACGAGAGATTTCGATTATGAGACTGGTAAGACATTCAAATATAGTAGAGCTTTATGAAGTTATGGCTACCAAAACTAAGATTTACTTTGTTATGGAGTATGTTAAAGGTGGCGAGCTCTTCAACAAGGTAGCGAAAGGAAAGCTCCAAGAAGATGATGCGAGGAAATATTTTCAACAACTTATTAGTGCAGTTGATTACTGTCATAGTCGAGAAGTCTGCCATCGCGATCTGAAACCCGAAAACCTACTGTTAGATGAGAGCGGGAATTTGAAAGGCAAACTTAAGAGAGATTCAAGAGAATTTCAAAGTGAAAAATTAAGAATAAGAAAGAATCATGATTTAAGCAAATCATTGTAATATTTTTGTAATCTTATCTTTGATAATTTCAATAAATTAGGAGTTCAATCATTACATAATTATTTGTATTTAAGAAATATTACATATACTTTATCATAATCAAAAGAAGTTCAGTAAAAAAAATTTATAAAAAAACTTCGTGATACATTAAAATACTTTTGGCAACTTTTAAAATTATTTTGGATCAAACATTTATCAAAAGAATGTGTTTTTTCTAACAAAGTCTAATATTTTAAGCCATAAGTTGAATTTTTAAATATAGTTCTAAATGTTCTAAATTACGTATTTTTTGTCAAATTATCTCATCTCTAATAAATAATCCATATTTACTTTATTTTTAGTGAATTAATTTTGTTAATTCCAATGTTTTTGATAAAAAATAAATTTATTTGCTTAATTTTTTAAAAATTATTGTAAATTTAAATTATCATCTCTTTTTTCTTTACTAATCATTATTATCTTATCTAAGTCTATCAATAAAATGGTGTTTGGTTTATTCAAAATATGAAAATAATATTAATTCATTAATCTGCCTATGTAACATATATCACAATAATATTATGAAAATCATTTTATTATCAAAACAAAAATATATCATAACTAGAGAGTGGAGACCAAAGTTGAGTAAACACATAGAAACACAGTATAAAGTTTTCTTTGTTAACATGCATAAAAATAAATAAGTAAACATTCATATCTTCAATTGTAAAAATCCAAAGAAATCATATGAAAAAGTAGTAAATCCAGAAGCAAAGATTAAAGAAAATAAACTCACAGTAGAAAGAAAAGGGCTACCTAATCGTTATAATCAGGATAATCAGTAGTTCACACTATTTCATCTACATTTAAAAACATTATCATGTAAATTATATATGATATTCAATAATTGTATTAAATGAATATTCAATACATAATAATCAACAATTAAATATATCTTTATCATCGAATAATTTTTGAAAATTTTATCAATTGAAAGATTGGTGTCCATATCGGTACTTATGTTAATATAAAAAGACAATATAAGATAATATAATATATAATTGTTAAAATTATTAAGGTAAATAAAATTAACATATAAAGAATATAGTTTACCCTAATATCCTCATCATCCAACTAAGTTTGGGAATATATAAGAGCTTCCATGGTATTAGGATGAAGTCGAGCACGATGACAACTAATTATTCGACAATTAGTACCAAAAGCATACTCTAAAGCAATAGTAAATAATGGAATTGTTAAGAGCACCTCCGTGTTTCTTCCACTTTAGCAATACATCAAACTTTACAGTGTTAGCTTTGTTGGCAACACTTCCCTCTAAATAATTATCCATCTACATCCTACTGTAAGAAGTTTTAGCTTTTTTTTTTCTTTGATGAATATGCAAATGCGAGATTCACACTGGTCTTATAAATAGAAGCTAAAGTTGAAGTTGAACTATTGTGATTCTAATTTTTTGTCGAATCTTAGTAGATAAACTTTAAACAAATCATACTTGAATTATTTAATGATATCAACATGCTATTTAGGTCTACATACAACATTTGATAACAAAAATAAAACCCCTCCTTCTTATATCTTGAGTACAACACAAAAATGACTATCATAGTTTATCTGACCATATACTAGTAAGAATTGAGCTTCTCCATCATATTCTTTTTCATGACCTAGATCACCTCATTGGAATCAAATATCTAATCAAATAAGGCTTCCTTGATCTCACATACTGCTAAAGTAATTGTGCAAAGTTGGATATTCTATTATTGAGAATAACTTAGTAGCATTATAAAATATTCCCATTTTACATAAAATGCTTTAGCTAACTCCCATTGCTCTTCTGTCGATAGACAAGTATGCTGAGAATCTCTTTGTTAAAGCTTACTCAACCTACTTGGCTGCTGATTCCATCATCTTGAATGTTGAATTCTATATGGTAGCATTATCCTAAATCAACTTCTTCGTGCATAAAATGCACAGTAGTTATGCAGTTTCTTCAAAATTTTCAACTCTTTTAGGTGTTGCACTCTAATTCATTACATTATTCTAGATCAACTCTATCACTTCCTTTAGTACCTCTAACTTGTCTTTCACAATCAAATTCACAACATGAATAAAACAATGCACGTGGAATATCCTCCCATAACTAACAAGCTCCCAATCTGTAATTTGTTCTTCAAAATTTCAATCACTGCATCATTCATGCTATAGTTATTGAGAGTTATGGTAGACAACTTGGTGTTAATATTCTAATCTACTAACATGATTGTCATAAGGTGCCAACACATAAATGAACCTACCATTTAAATACATGAACAAATATCAATTATAACATAATTAGCAAATAAATGATAACAATATTAAAGAATACAATTTACCTCAGTATTCTACAATATAAAGCTTAGTAATTGTCAATGTAGTGTGTTGTCACTACCATATAATCCTTTTTTAGTTGTCAGTTGTCCACATTTTTGATGTGATAATTACGTGTCCTTCAATACTCGACATCGTCTTTAATATTTCTTTCTTTTGATCCCTATATATTTTGAAAAGTTCTTTCTTCAAGGTATTTCAAGCTAGGATTTTAAAGGTCCGTTAGAAAAAGATGAGCAACATCTTAAAGTTTTTGCTATTGATAATAGAACATAGCTGCTCAACACCAACGATCATATTAGCTAGCAAAAACTTTGATTTAATGTTGTCATAAGCTATGACAATCATTTCATTCTTTCCTCTCATTAAGTTGGGGGTAAAAAATGATTTACCTTTTAGTATAATCTTCTTTCTGTTACACGACTCTGTGTGTCTCTTCAAATGAGAGGTTCTACCTTTAGAACTCTCAGCTAACATCTTGTGACAATACTTACATTTAACCTTTTCTACTACATCCTTTAATCGAGTCTTGTTGTAGTGATTATAAACATCACTTCTCAATGAACTTGCTCCTTCAACCTGAATCATTTCTTCCTTAGTACAGGATTAAAAATCTTTGCTAGTTTATTATCAAGTGTGGATTAGAACTCTCCTGAAAGGATAACTCATCCACCAGAAACAATCAACACATATGAGCATTAAAACATCATTAAGTGATGTCAATTATTATACATATTTAGTCCCTATTGGCACCCAAGAGGGTGAGTGAATTGGGTATTTACAAAATTTCACAATTTTTTAATTAATATACTCGTTTAACAACAATCAATATAAATATGAACGAAGGAATTACTTAATATAAATTAATCAAACAATTAAACAATAATTTCAAGAAGATAGGGAGGAGAGAATGCAAATCGATTTATAGTAGTTTGATAAACAGACTTTTCCTACCTCCACTCTAAGACTCTTCTTATAATTCTACTGTAATTCTTCTTTCAAGGCGAAGACTAACTTTTTTTACTATTTTTCTTAGTAAAGCCCCTCTTCAAATCTTCTTCCAAGGTGAAGAGGAACCTCAGTGCTACTTGAGTCACCCCTAAGTACAATATTCAACACCCAACAAAGTATTACAACTAAAAAAATATCTTATTTATTCACTTGATAATTCCAAAATGACTTAATAACATAAATATGAAATAATGATGCTCAAATGATTGCAAAACTCTTTGAACTGAGTGCATAAAACTCCCAAAACCTAATCAATGAGAAAGCCCTTACTTATAGTTTTTTTTGGGGTCTAAAATAGTCTTTATTGTGCATCAAAAGATCCGAATTCACTAATCATTGGACATTAGTCGACCACTAACAGATACTGGTTGAATAATATGATAGACTAGTTAACCAGTACATCATCCAATGTTATATAAAACTCTCAATACTTCAAATTTAACGAATTTAACCAAAGTTAGTCAACCAATAAGTCATATAGGTTGATCAATTAACCCAAAAATATAAATTTAACAACTTTAAATGTTCAAAACTAATTTGTTTAATCCAAATATGATTAAATCACTTCTTTAAATATTCGCTAAAGATTATTTGAAAGATCAAGATTTTTTATATTAAAATCAAAAGTTTCAATTACTTTTGATGAATGTAAAAACTTATGCAATAAAGTAAGCTGTAATGATTATATATAGTGAGCCTTTTGTATCATCAAATTAACAAAATGAGCTTAAAAATAACACTACAATATGTTAAAAGACCTTAATGAGCTTTGATCTTCTTTTGTTCTTGTTTTGATCTTTATTTCATCAATTGCAATTAACTTCATACACTATCTTCTTGAGTTTATGACTTTATTTTGTTATAATATTGCATTTCATCAAAATGGTAGAGTTATATTAGTAATAATTATATTTTGTTACCGTCAAAATATAAATTGGAATCTCCCTTGGTTTAATGTACATTATATTCAATCTCGCGAAATATGGTCGCTAACTAATTCACCAAATGAATTAATTGGACAATACTTTATAGTTCACTTTTAAACCCATCTAAAAATCTTAATTATCCTGTATTGTTTAAGCTCAACAAAACACAAATTTCACTTTACTACTCAAATCTCATGCTAACGACAAGGAATACGAGCTAGGTTGTGTACATAACTTTTGTTATAAATTGCCTTTGTACTTATGAATTGTGAAGAAACAAAATTGGCGAGAGAGGCCACTCAAACTAACATGAAGATGTAGTAATTGGAAGAGCACTTAAAATGCTTCAAAATAAATGTGGGAGGAAGGTAAAATCATCAAAATAACTAAATTGCCTTTTACTTAGTTCTCTAGTAATAATGGAACAAAAGTTAGACGAGTAGGTAAAGACGAGTTAGGGTCGAGTTTGTGTATTCTCCAAATTTAAAAAATGGTTGTTACTGATAATTACTTATTTCTGTCTTTGTTTTTAATCAAATACGAATGTAAGAATAAGAATGTGTTAGGAATAGAATGGTTATTCCATTCTACCAATCAACCTGTCAGTGGAATGGGAATTGCAAGGAGAATAGAGACTCCGACTTTGTGAGGAAAATGGAGATTAAGGACAGCACTGCGAGGAGAGTAAACTACAAGCTGCAACTACAAGGAGAGTGGAAGTTATACGGAGGCTAGGAGAGATTCAGAGTGAGACGAATTAATCTATAGCGTCGAAGTCTGTTTGAAAAAAGGAAAAACCTAGAGGATTGAAAGACGTCATTTCGCATACTAATTGACAGAGTAATAGCAATTGGATTGACGTAACATTTTTCAATAGTGTGAGGTTTAGCAACATCACGTTGGTGTTCGAATCGACACTCTATTTGTATTTATCAATTTTTTTATTTTTTATCCTTTCCTACTGCACAAGAAGATTATTAACACAAAAGATTAAGAATCAATAATGAAAAAAAAATTAGGGTGTGTTTGAATAACAGCTGATCAGCTAAAAAATTAGCTGATCAGTCAAAATCAGCTGTTTGACTAAGTCATACAGCTGATAGATGTGTTTGGTTAATTAGTTGATTGGGTGAATCAGCCAACCCAATCAGCCAAAACCAACAAGCTGCTCTACACCAGCGTTTGGGGTAATCAGCTGATTACCCCAAACCCAAAATGTCCATGTTGCCCACACCTCTCACTCGTCTCTCT
>JANIJF010000211.1:39010614-39027885 GCA_024520955.1 Erythroxylum bequaertii | reverse complement strand
GAGTTGGATTCCGGAAACTGGATCCAACACATTAACTTCTAATAAAGTAATGATACCACTTTTAACTAAAAAAGATATACAAGAAAAAATACAAAAGATTAAATCAGAAATACGAAATACTCTTGGATGGATACATATATGTGCTATACAAATAATAATAAAATCAACATTTAAAGAAGGATTAGATACCCCTATAGAATTAGCTATTATGGATAATAGAATAATAAATAAAGAAGAGTCCTGTTTAGGACTCCTTAAAGGAAATTTACAATATGGAAAATTAAAATTTAATATATATCCTAGAATATCATATCACATAAAAGATAAAGAATTTTGATAAAACATTAAGTTTAATACAAGACTTTAAGAGGAAAGATTTCTTTAAACAACAAAATAGACCTTATTCGATAACTTATATTATTTCATATGCAATATCCAATACACATCATTTAGAATGCTTTATGGTTAAAGATACAATTGATTTTCCTTATTTATTTAATGAAGTTTGCCAGATATAGACGCCGAGTCTACCAAAGATAGAAGAAATAGAATCAAGAACATTAGAATTAGATTTACAAGATAAACCTTTAATTGTAACAAATAATATGGCCCCTAGATTATCTTTTACAAACACAGGAGTTATTAGTCAACCTATAACTAGGCAATTAAGTCTTAACAGATATAATAATAAATTAATTATATCTAAAAATGATAATCTTAGAAATTATAAACTAAAAAGAGAATATTATAATGGAATATATTTTGTCCCAGTAAATATATTAATCGATACAGGAGCAAATGGAAATTACATAAGTTATAAACTTTGTACAGGATTACAAAATAGAAATTAGATGAACCCCACCAGTATACAAATTTTAATGGTGAATTAAATTCAATAGATGAAGCTATAGAAACATTAATATGATTTGGACAAGATATAATACCAATTAGATTATTAATAGAAAATGACGGATTCAATGACACACTAGAAATAATGTTAGGAATAACTTTTCTCGAAAATGTTAAACCTTATCAGATTACTTCTTATGGAATAAAGATAACATATAATGGAAAATTAATATATATCCCTAAATGACAAGTCCTAATAGTATATATATTCCTATAGGAATAACCTATAAGGAATATAAACCAGAATATTTTGCTGCCTTTATTGATAGTGGCTCAGGAGCATGCTTATATCAAACAGATTTTTTTCCAAAAAAATACCATAAAGAATTACCCTTAATAAAAGGAGAAGATATATCTAATAATACTATAGAAATAAATAAAGGAATTGAACAACCAATAATATTATTAGGATCATTCTTAATAAAATGTCCACCATTCTATTTTCATAATACTGGCACTAATCTATTAATCGGAAATAATTTTCTACAACTATTTCATAAAATAACTTTTGATACCATAGCTAATCAGATATTGTTTAAAACTCCATGTCATCATTTGATAACCGTTAAATGACTTCGAAAAGCTTATGTCAAACCATTTCCTATTACCTTTATCCCTCGCACAGCCCAACGTGGTGGTATAGGTTACACAACTAAACTGATTTTCCAAAAAACTAAACCATTATTACAATATCAAATAGAATTGAGGCAACTTGACACTAAAATAGATAACATTACAACAAAATTAGAACAATGTTATACAAATAACCCTTTAAAGTTTTGGGATAAAAATCAATTATATGCAAAATTAGACATGAAAGATAAAAATAAGATCATACGAGTAAGACCTATGAGATATAATGAAGAAGACCAAAAAGAATTTATGATACAACTAAAAGAATTATTAGATTTAGGATTTATTAGACCTAGCCAGTCACCTCACAGTTCACCTGCATTCATAGTAAGAGGACATGCAGAACAAGTTAGAGGTAAGGCAAGAATGGTAATAAATTATAAAAAACTAAATCATAATACAATATTTGATGGATATTTTCTTCCAAATAAAGAAAGCTTAATCAATAGGACAAGAAATAAACAGCTATTTCCAAAATTTAATTGTAAAAGTGGATTTTGGCAAATAAAAATGCATCCTCATAGTATACAATATACTACATTTTCTACTCCACAAGGACATTATGAGTGGTTAGTAATGCTGTTTGGACTAAAAAATGCACCAAAAATATTTCAAAGAAAAATGGATAATATCTTTAAAGATTATTCCTATATTTTTGTCTATGTTGATGATATTTTGGTCGCATATGAGGATATCCGACTTCATTTAAAACATTTAGATAATTTTATTGATATATGTAATACACATGGATTAGGGTTATCAAAGAAGAAATAAAAAATATTACAAAATAAAGTAAATTTTTTTGGCATGCAAATAGATGGACAAGGGATAGAATTACAAAAGCATATCGTAGAAAAAATTGCTAAATTCCCTAATAAATTAATAGATAAAAAGCAAGTACAAAACTTTTTAGGAATTTTAACATATGCCTCTGATTTTATTCAGAATTTAGCTCAATTACGAAAACCATTTCAAGATTTACTTAAAAAAGACAAGATATTTAGTTTTACACCAGAGTTAGAAATGCAACTAAAACAAATAAAGGAAATGTGTAAATCATTACCAAAATTATATTTACCAACTAAAGAAGATAATCTAATACTAGAAACTAATGCTTCAGAAAAGTATTGGAGTGGTATTTTAAAGAAAATAGATTATAATAATGGTAATGAAAAGATAGGAGAAAGTTTATGTAGATATTGTTCAGGAACATTTACTGATACTGAAAGTAGATACCATATAAATGAAAAAGAATTATTAGCTGTAGTAAAAAGTTGTAAAAAATTCTATTACTTTTTACTTCCAAAAAGATTTTTACTTAGAACTGATAATACCCAGGTAAAAGCATTCATTACTAATAATTTACCAAGTAGACTTGAGTATAAACGCTTCATTAGATGGCAAATTTTAATTTCTGATTATATATTTGATATTGAAGTTATTAAGTTTGACAAAAATCTATTCTGATGCCATCTTTACGATGAGCCTCAAATCTATTCTGATGCCATCTTTGGTGCAGTTTCTAATAACTGGTCGACTACAATGCAAGAAAAGGTTGAGAGTCTTAAAAAAAGGAGAGAAATATGATTTAGTTGAGCTTCTTGAGGATAAGTGTGTTATTAGTTGCAAGAGGATTTAAAAGATCAAGGAAGGCATCCTTAGGGTTAAAATTAAAAGGTATAAGGCAAGATACGTGGTTTGTAGCTTTGACCCTAGAGAGAGTGTTTATTTTAATAAAATTTTCTCTTCCATCATACATCTATTTGAATTCTTTTATCTTTGGTTGTCTTGCATGATTTTGAGCTAGAGTAGTTGGATGTTAAAACTGCATTTCTCCAATGTAATCTTGATGAGGAGATCTATATTCAACAACCTGACGGACTTGCAGTCCCTAGCAAAAAGCATCATTCTGTTAGTTGAAGAAATCATTTTATAGATTAAAGCAATCATTTAGATAATGGTATTGACGCTTTGATGCTTTTATGACTGGGCAAGGCTATTCTAGGAGCAATTATGACAATTGTGCTTACTTCCATTAAATTTATGAGGGGCCTATTATTTATTTACTTCTATATGTTGATGATATGTTAACTGTTACACCAAGCATTAATCTTGTGAACATGCTAAAGGCTTAGTTAGGTAGCAAATTTGATATGAAGCACTTAGGTCATATGATAAATGAATATTTGATTATATTTATATACCTATATTTAATATGTTTTGCTTGTTATTTAAGAGTTTTGTAGTATTTTTGGCACTTATGTTGCTTCAAGCATGTTTTTAGGTGATAATTGCTTTTATAGACCTAGAGGAGAAGTATTTGGGTGAAAGTGTGACATGGAATGGAAGCATTAGAGCAATTTTGGAGATACACAGTTATGTATAGTGATCATGTAAGTCACTATAAATGTGTGGATATTCAAAAACACAATTCCTGCCCATGTGAAGTTACACACCCATATATGTTGACATACACGACTATATGTTGCCAGTGGAAGCTTTCGTGATTTTGTAAAGTCCCAAATTAAGGTGTTTTTGGAGATACTTGGTCATCTACATGACTCTTATGTATATCTCAGAAATCCTAATTTGTTGCTACACAAGGATATTGTTCAAGGATATAGAGGAAGAAGCGACTGAATTTAAAAGAAGCAATTAGGATTCATCAGAAACACCTGAAAAGGATGAAGAAAACAAACAGGGGCAGCAAATTTTCTAGCACAAGGAAAAGAAGAGAAGGATTCTAGACTTGGTTCTCAACTCTTTTCTTATTTGTTTATTGTTGTTAAATCTTTATGATGATTAGATTTGGATATTTAGTTAAATCTATGGATTACTAAATTCTTCTTTTAGGAATTACTCTTAAATTATTTGTTAAACTTATATTTTTGATTCAACGAATATGCTTGTGATGTTTATTGTTTTATAATCAATTTGGATCAAGAGATTGGATTGATTCACTTGCGTTAGGTTGCACAGCGAGAACTAATACCGCAATATACCTATAAATACTAAATTAATAGGCAACTAAAGAGAGATCTTAATTATTTATTAGTTTTTCCATAAGAATGCTTCATATCCAATTGAGTAATTAGGAATCGTTTTGAGAGATCGGGAGATTGCAACTTAACTCTTATCTATTTCAATTGGAATTATGTGATTAAATCTTGAGAGCAGGTAACCATAATTACATGATATCTAGGATCAAGTGTGATTAAATCAAGAAGGGAAAGGGAAAACAAATAAAGATAGAAGTCATTCCTAACTTCCATTATTAATCAATTAACCAATTTCACTGCTGCTTAGTAAGTATTTGTACATATTTTATTTATTAGTTCTTTGTTTTTAGTTTAATTTTAATTAATATTCTTTTTTTCCTTAAATAAAGTTTAACGAATTTCTGGGTGACCAAATAATTCTCGTGGCATTGATATCTTTTATGCTATAAGTTACGATTCGTATACTTACAATGTTGAAAGTTTTTCTATATAAAACTACAAATAAGTTTTTGATGCCATTTTTTAGGATTATTATAGTTTACATTACTTTGATTTAAAGAGTTTATACTTTTCTCGTCTGATTGTAGGTGCATAAACACAAAAATCGCAAGGAGTAACTAAACAACTTATAGACCTCCTCTTCCAACCAAGGGAAGGCAACACATGTCATTTAATTTCTTAATACTATGTTGAAATTTAGGGTTACCCATGTCAAATAAAAAGGTTTTTAATTTTTTACAAATTATAATTGAACTTTTATAGTATTAATGGTTAAAATTTAGTGTTCAACCTACCAAATTTTGACCAGAATTAAGTTGCATAATTTGTACTGGATCTGGTCCAATTTCAACAATTTAATATATTTATTAAAATAATATCATTTTAATACAATTAATACTATTTTAATCGAAATTAACTCGAACCATCTTTAAAATTGAATGTAATTCCCTCAAAGTTAATCCATTGATTTCGTGGAGCTGGCTGGTCTTTATCATCGATATTGATGGGCATGTAACTTTTCTACAAGGTATATACAGCTATAATCGGACAGTATACGAGAATGGCGGATGGATGCTGCCGTGCCCATCACTTCCCATAGCATCAGAAGTTCACTGCAACTCCCTAACCCTTAGGGAAATCTAAACTAGACGATTTCTGTTACTTAAGACATGCTTCTTTGTTAAAGTTGTGTCGTCTGTCACTCTGTCTACATTCACTCCTCATCTTTAAAAGAAAACAAACCCTAAAAAAACTTCCTACTTGGATTTTTGCGTGTAAACATATCATATTGGAGACAACATCACTACAAATACAACAATTCGCAATTATTGATAATATAACACATTTGCTGACTAGCTTTAGGGAGTGGTAAAAATCTCATCCCTCTATAAATGTGGTGTAAGACGGAGAGAAGAGCACATGGAAATTGACATACAACAATGTGATTTAGGAGTGCCACTTGTATTTCATAACAATGTGTATTTCCCTAGAGTTTAGTAGTTTCTCTAACCACAAAGTCGTATTCTGAGCAACCTTTGACTCCATATCCTGCAATGTCTAAGCGCGTGAAAATTATAAGATTGAGTTGTTTATAATAATTAGTTGGAGGTATTGCGTTTGAATTTTTTTAGTGATAGAGACTAGGTTTAAAGACTTTAATGATCATTTCATTTAACAATTCTTTTTTTTACGAAGGAAGAAATAGCTCAAAAAGCTAACTAACGCACTTCTCTACGGTATAAAGCGCCAATTTTGTCCTACTAGATGAGCTCCGCTATAGATAACGGTTGCTCCTGAAGGTAGTGAATGGCTAGACTGACCCTGTTTGCGAGAGCTGCTAAATGGTTTGTGCACTAGTTCCCTTCTCGATGCACATGTTGCACTTGCACCTCTCAATCTCGCTAGATGAGCCAACGGGTACCTGTCAGCAAACAAGTATTGTCAGGAAACACAGTATTGGAAGATGAAAGGATGTTAATGACTTCGAGGGAATCCACTTCTAGGATGACTCAGCGATACCCTAGTGACCAAGCCAAGGTGAGGCCCGAGTAGATTCCCCAGAGTTCTGCAATCAGCGTCAACCCTAGTCCAATGTACTGAATAAACCCCCCGCACCACTGACCACTCCTATTGCGAATTAAACCACTTGTGGTAGCAATGGACGATCTGTGTTTAACCGCTCCATCCATGATAATTTTGACCCATCCTTCCCGTAGTTTGTTCCACCCAACGAGACTACCCATTGAGAGGCCCTACGTTGGAAACACATAGTTTTCCATCGCCGTGGCTCTCACTACCCCTCCACATACTCCATAACTGCTTTCTGACCATCCTCCGGCCATATAAAGTCAGCTTCAAATAGACTTTTGTTACACCAATACCAAAGCATCCAGCAGGCGACTCCAAAGATGGTCGCCCAGTCCCCTTGCATCGCCCATGTGTGCTTCGTAAGGTTTGAACCCACCTATTCTTTCACCTTATGCTGGAAGAATGTTGTATCCACCACCCTCGAGGGGAATTTTCTCCAGAAAGCTTGTACCTGCGAGCAGTCACGGATGACCTGAAGAGTAGATACCTCCTGTCTACATATATGACAGCAGCTATCCGTTGCTATATGACAGACCACTCGTTGTTGGTTGGTCGAGAGATTTTTTGGCTGTTTGACTCATTTCAGCTTATTGACTTTAGGAAAAAGATATAAAAAGTGTTTGGTTTTAGCCAACCCAACCAGTTAATTTTGGATAAGCTCCTACAGAGGAGTGTTTCAGTATAATCAGCTGAAATCTTTTTGATTAATATCGATGTTGCCCTCCTTACTACCGTCTCATTTCTCTCCTCTGGATTCTTCTTCGCTCTTTTCTTCATGGAAGGCAAATCCGATGGCTCTTGGACCACCTGGTGGTGGTCCTCCTTGGCCATCGCTCTCCCGGTGTTCTCTCCTTTCATCTCAATCAAAGCTTCGTGGAGCTCTCCAGATCTGACTCTTTTCCTCTTCACCACCTAGACTCTTTTCCTCTTCAATTCAGTCCTCAAATTAGTCTGTATTTACCATTTTTTTTAAGATAAAGCCAACTAAATACATTATTGTTAGATCACATTAATTACAAAAAGTCAATTGTCTTGATTAGTCTGTATTTACCATTTTTTTGTTTGATCTCAGTTTCATTTCCAGGAGCTCCTGTGATCAAGTTACTCTGTTCCTTCTCACTCTTTTTCAGTTTCCTGGTAAGATTTTCTTGGTGGAATATGCATAACTTTCTTTCTGATATGAACTGCACCTCTTGTCTGATCGGGGAAAGTGGATTCCATTGCGTTCTTTTAGCTGAACTAGTGGCTTCTGCTTGATTCTTGAGAAATTTGTGAGGGAATGACTTTAAAGTTTGGAAATTTAATGTCTTTTCTTGATGGGATTTCTGGATTTGCTTGGTTTTCCACTTATTATGTTAAATTTTTCTTCTTTTTCACTTTCATTTAGCTGCAGCTCTAAATTTGAAAATTTTCTTTTTCTCTCTTTAGGAATTCTAAAGGTTGTTAAAAGGGAGCAATGAACCTAAAAGAATAATGGAAAAGGTGACGAGAAGGGTCGGTAAGGATGAAGTGGGTTGTACTATCAGCGAAGGGATATTTGTGAAGGTTAAGTTTGGCAAGAGCACTGAGACAAAAGGGAATGTGACCATCAAAGTTTTGGCCAAAAGCACCATTCTCAAACACCAAATGGTCGATCAGGTACATTTTTGCTTATATGTACAAGTTCATGGATGGTTGATTGATGGTGTCTTTCTTTGTGAATGATATGGCTAACTCTGGATTCCAGATAAAAAGAGAGATATCCATCATGAAGATTGTTCGTTTTCATATAAAGATCACTTTGAAATAGGTGAGAGTTGCTTTTATATTCTGAAAATTGTATATTAGTTTTTGTTGTATGCGTTAGACCACAAGTTGTTGTATATTCGGAAGTTATATGGTCCACATTAGAATAGCACAATGTCTCCGTTATTTTTGTTAGGTAAGAAGACTGATAATCTAATAACACATCTAATGACTCTTACCATTTCTAGAGTATAGTATAGTACCAATGGTATATACCATTTGGATGAACTAGTTAATTTACATCTGAAAGCCTATATGATTATGAACCTGGATTCTCCAATCCATTCTTTTCAGATATTTTGTTTGGTGGAGGTCAATATTTTGTTAAATAATGTCTTCGAGTTTGTTACGAGGGAAATAGAAAAATTCAAGTCCTATGAATTACTTCATACTGGCAATGTAGGATTACCTTTTGGAGATTAAACTTCCAAGTAGACTGTTGAAATGTGAATCCTAGCATCCATAAGTTGTGTGTGATTTGTATATTCTGCAACTTCCGAAAAGCAAGCACCATCTTTGTCGTCCTCCAAGCATGCAGTTATGTTGGTTTCCTTAAGAAAGGAAGGGAATGCTTTAACATGATGACCAATGTGTATGCATCATCCAGAAGGTGGGATGGCTTTAGAAGGATAAGGACAATGATGCATTTTAACAGAGTAAGGAAGAATCCAGGACAAAGCTTTGTTGCAGTGAATGGAAAGAGTCACGCATTTACTGTTGATGACAGAGGTCATCATGAAAACAAGCTGATATATGAAGCTTTGGACACTTTGATGTTTCATTTAAAGAAGGGTCCATATGACATCATGATGGAATTCCTAAATATGAACTAGAATCAAGTGTTATGCTTGATATATCATGGAATTGCAATATAGCAGAGACTTTGAAGGAAGCCAAGGAGAAAACAGTGATTTGAAGTTAACTTCTGGATGTTCGAAATTTTGCTTGGTGCCTAGCCAATGCTTCTCCAATCTTTCAATCAACAATCTTCCAATGTTGAAGGACTTTTGAGAACATACTGCGATGACCAATGTGTAATAGTTCCTCTTTATAAATTTTTGTTTATGAAATGTTATAAAAATTTATGTTTGTTTATATTTATCATTTTCTAATATTATTGATTAAATATATCAAATTTGTTATTAAATATACCAAGAGTTGTTTTAAATTTAATATAAAAATTTTGTAAATTGATACTGTATGAAAACATAGATTTCTAACTATGTATTAATGACTAATGATGTCAATTAAAGATATGATTTTTCAATTGAATTTTTAAATTAATTTTTGAATAAAGTCATTAAGACTTATTATAATTTTTGTATTTAAAATTGTTAAAATACTTATTATTATTATTAGTATTATTGTTGTTGTTCTTATTATTACTATTAATATTATTATTATTATGTGTTCTATATTTTTATTAGAGTTATAAACTTAATTTTTGTAAAATTTAATATCCAAATTCTAAATTCTTATAAGAATATTCAACGAAATACCTTTATAATTTTTTTAAGTCATGTCCTCATAAGTCTTTTTACACATAAACAGCTAATACTAAACAACTAATTTTACCAAACTTCAAATGACAAACAGCTAATGCAATCAGCTGGTCAAATCAGCTGATATAATCAGCTATCAGCTAACAGCTAATAGAATCAGCTAACAGCTAATGCAATCAGCTGATTGCCAAACCTTTAAATGCATGGGAGTTGATAATTTTTTTATTTATTTCAAGGAGGTTGTGGGTTTAAATTGTTATTATATATGCAATCGTTTAAAATTTGAGATTAGAATTTTATCTTTAGTAAGAAATCTACTCAAATTAAGCTAAAATTAGTTTGAATATAAATGACTTAAAAATACCTGTTTATAATTGACTCTTAAAATACTCTTATGAAAATTAAAAAAGAGAGAGAGAGAGAGATTTTGCTCGGGTGAAAGTTTCGGTAAAGAAGGATTCACTCAAGTTAAACTCTAGAAAAATGGTTTTTTATTTTTTGGCCGAGCTAAAAAAGAGGCGAAAAGGTTTTCCGGGATTGGAGTTGGTTGGGTACAACCGAATCTAGTCCTTGGAGTCTTCCGTACAGATTAGATTACTCTGTAAGTAGCGGAGGGAAAAGGAAAATGCCGGTGGCAAGACCAGAATCAAATGATCCCAGGATCATAGCTCACGTAGACATGGACTGCTTCTACGTTCAAGGTTTTCTTCCTCCATTTCACTTTCTTGTTCTCGATTTTTAAAATTACGCGGTAATTCATGGGTCCAGTTCCAAAATTCTGTTGGCTGACTTTGCTGCAATGTCTTAAAAATGTAGTTGAGCAGCGGAAGCAGCCAGAGTTGAGGGGTTTACCCACTGCAGTGGTGCAATACAATGAATGGAAAGGCGGCGCCTTGATTGCTGTTAGCTATGAGGCTCGTAAATTTGGAGTGAAACGGTATGTGGAATGTTCTGTTTACTAACTCTCTTATACTCTCTACCTATTCTGATTTATTTTTCAACTTTTAGCTCTATGCGAGGTGACGAGGCAAAAGCTGTTTGCCCTCAAATTAATCTGGTTCAAGTCCCTGTTGCTCGTGGTAAAGCTGACTTGAATGCTTATCGCAGTGCTGGTTCTGAGGTATGTGAGTTTTGGCCTTCTTCTTATGCATATCCTATCATTAGTTCATCTGGAAAGTCTCTCTCTCTCTCATGTTCGCAGGTGGTTTCCATTCTTGCAAGGAAAGGGCGGTGTGAAAGGGCTTCAATTGATGAAGTTTATCTTGATCTTACCGACGCTGCAGCAACCATGCTAATAGAAACTCCTCCTGAAAGCTTGGGAATGATAACTCAGGAAACCCTAGAATCACATATTTTGGGGCTTCATAATGAGGTATTAGGACATTTTTTATTTTTATTTTTTGCACCTATGGTTCTTTTACTCAATGAGTGATCCTTTAACAAGAAACCCTACTTACCCCTTTCACTTCTTTTCTACAAGATTATTTGCGCATAAGAAGGTAAACACAATAATGCCATAAAGTAGTAGTAAAATTTGAAATATCACAAAAATTACCTTCTTTCTATGAAGATACATTTAGAATGTCCTCCGTACCATTTGTTTGAGCTTGTAATCTTATTTACTTTGTCTTTTAGTTCTTTCATTTTACAAGAGAACTTTTTCATGTATTTAGAATGGGAATGATGCTACACAAAATGTTAAGGAATGGCTATGTAGAAGTGATGCTGATCACCGTGATAAGTTATTAGCTTGTGGGGCAATCATTGTTGCTGAACTTAGGATGCAGGTACTAAAAGAAACAGAATTTACATGCTCTGCCGGCATTGCTCATAATAAGGTATGAATGAGTGTTATCTCTTCTATACCAAGTGTGTTGATTTCATAAATTAGTTTTCGTAACTTGAACCGGATATCCTCAAGTTATCCTTTTGTTTATAGGTTCTAGCAAAACTTGCAAGTGGTATGAATAAACCTGCTCAGCAAACTGTTGTGCCTTCCTCATCTGTAAAAGATTTGCTTGATTCTTTGCCAATAAAGAAGATGTAAGCTTTTATCTTTTACCTTTTTCAATTTGTGTACTAGATTTAGTGATGTTACTATCATGTCCTTGTCAGATCTATTAAGCTGAAATACCATACAAGCTTCTTTAAGGCACAGAAGCAAAGTTTTCAATCCATGTAAACTTATTGCCTTTCTAAAGTTTCTGGTGGTCTTCCAAATTATATTTCTATTTGATTGTAGGAAACAACTTGGAGGTAAGCTGGGGACTTCCTTACAAAGTGACTTGCGTGTGAACACTGTTGGAGATCTACTCCAGTTTTCAGAGGAGAAGCTACAAGATCTTTATGGCGCTAACACTGGGTAATTGTTCTGAAACAAAAATGCTGCAGTCAATTCACGTTAAAGAACTTTCTTTCCACAGTGTATGTGGGACAATATAACCAATGGAAACTTCTGTTTAAGCTGTTGTATTAAACCAGATTGGCCTCTGGCTCATTCGCAGCAGGATTCAATTTACGTGTGAACCTTTATTTATCTTCCAGTAGTATTCAATCTATATGATGTTTCCCCTTAATCTTAATAAGCAACATTGTGATCCATTATGTTTCCAATCATTGTCAATAGTAAATCTGAATTTCTATACATGCATGAACTTCAGTACTTGGTTGTGGAGCATTGCAAGAGGCATTAGTGGGGATGAAGTTCAGGTTCGCCTTCTTCCTAAGAGCCATGGTTCTGGAAAGTCGTTTCCTGGACCTCGAGCTTTGAAGACAGTTGCCTCTGTAAGGATTTTATTTCAACCATATGAATACCATAATTAAATTTGTTACACCAGAAAAAACCCTTGTTGCTAGAGTGAAATGTTTTATCCGACAATTAAATTTGATAATAATGTACCTTTGTTTTGCTTCAAGTTGATTTAAAATCTGTCTCATCCAAATTTTTGTTGTTTCAGCATTCCCTTCCGAATATTGCTTTAAACTGTCATCCCTTATGCATTCTTGTTGTGGCCAAGTATTGCTTGAGACATGTATTCTTTGCTGATTATTTGGTGATTCTTTGTTGCTTTTTCAGGTTCAGCACTGGCTTAATCAACTTTGTGAAGAACTCAGTGAACGCCTTTGCACTGATTTAGACCAGAATAAGCGGATTGCCCACATCCTTACTCTGCATGCTAGTGCACACAAGGTACTTGATCCCCCTCCTGATTTATATATGAATATTCAATTTCCAAGAATGCTTTTCTTCATCTCATAGCAACTGTTGTTGATTATTATTTTCTGTTTTTTGATAAACCTTCAATATTGTTTTTTTCTCCCTCATTGTTGGTTACTATGCAGTCTGGTGACTCGGATTCATTCAAGAAGTTCCCTTCGAAATCTTGTCCATTGAGGTATGGGACTGCCAAAATTCAAGAAGATGTATTGAACCTATTTCAATCTGCATTACGAGAATACCTGGGGTGCTATGGAGTTAAGACACAAGTCAGTCAAAAAAACAGATGGGGGATAACTGCTCTTTCCATTTCTGCCAGTAAAATTGTTGACATACCCACTGTAAGTTTGATATTACATAAGATTGGGATAGTTCTGAAATCTTGATTTCTTGTATATTCTGGACTTCTGTACTGGAGATTTTCTTCTCTCCTGTCAAATCAGCTTAGTGATTCACACACTTTCATGCTATGAGAAGACCCCTGTTTTGACTCGGAATAAGTTTAGCTTTTCTCTCTCTCTTTTCCTTTAGACTATAGTACTGAACTATTGTTTGCTAGTTTACAATTTTTATTATGAAAATTTCTCTGAGAAGAATAAGAAAACATTTAAAGAACCTTTCTTGATTTGGAAACGAGGATGTGTAAAGCTTCACAACTCATGGCTGAGATGACCAAAACTACTTTGGTTGCAAAAGCATGGACATCCTGAAGTTGATATTTGCATGATTTTGGATGGCTGCCACAATGGAGTTGGATTTTAAGGGAGGATGGATGTGGAAAGTAGCTTCTGGTCGTTAGTGGAATTAGGTGATATTGAAAACCACAACTTTGTTATTGGTGGTGGTATAACTGGAGCAATTTAGCATTGATGGAGTTGAAGGGTTTGGCATTTGTTGCTTGCCATGTTTACAAGACCTTTCTGAGAAACTGTTTTGGATTCCATTTGAATGATTCTTGCCCCTTTTCCGTTTTCAGCAACTAGTTAATCAGTTGATCTTTCAAGAATAAATGGAGGAGTTTTTTGAACTTGCATTAATTGTGTTTATTTGAACTTGCATTAATTATATTTACATTAAAGGGCTATGAGATTTGACATTTTACCTTTACATATACATTAATTATATTTATATTAAATGGCTATGAGATTTGACATTTTACCTTTACATATACACAGGCTTTTTTCATCAACCTTCTATTTTTTAACCAATTAACTACTAGTCTCTTGATCTTTCAAGAATAAATCAATGAGTTTTTGATATTTTCCTAATTAAATATTCCTCCACCATTTGCTTCATCAACAGCCTGGTTTCACCTTTATACAATTTTACCCTTGTACAACTGTAGGGAACATATTCCATCACTAAATACTTCAATGGCCAGCATCCTTCTCAAACTTCTTTGAAACAGAGCCTGGACAATTTCATATCCGAAGCTGCACCTTTATCACCCTCAGGTGATAACAGTCTTGACTCTCTGCTGCTCAAACTTTGCTTAGAACTGTTGAGCCTTTGTTTTCGTCTGGTTGCTTCTTAAGGCCACTGTCATAATCTTAACGGAGGCAGGGTTTATACAGGAACTGAAAGCTGTTCAGAAGTTGAATCGTCTGAGGTGCAAATTAATAATGATGCCTGTTTGGGTGAAGAACTGAAAAGAACAGATAAAGATCAGGTATAGTTAACATAACTTCAACATTTTCCTTTTAATCAAATTTAGCTTCCATGGTTGTCTGGACATTTGTGATCTAATAATCCTGTGTACTGATTTACATATTCTTAGATGCTAGTTCTATGCAATAACATAATGAAAGGGGCTTAAAGATCACTCTATCTTTGCGCATCTGTCTGATTCTTCGATGATTGTTAACAAATTGAACTGTATAGAAGTTCAAAGCCATGATTCATTTCCTTTTACTCTATGCCAATATGGTTTGGTTGGCACAAGATTGTTTCATGTCCAATCTGCTTTCTTGCATGCTCTAAATCTTAGCCTTAAGCTGATTTATCTCCTATAGAAAGTTGCTTGCATTGTTTATGTACTCATTAATTTATGCAACCCTTTTCCCATCTAAGAAGATTTGGTCATGACCAATATTTGTACCAGCACTAGTGTAAACTTTTAGAATTTCTTGTCGGGTATTGTGCAATGTGGATATTCTCTAGTGTATCCCAAGTTGAGATTCTACGTGGGCAGGATTCGTCTTGCAGTTCTCCAAAACAGGCACAAGATGTTCTAGATCCTTCATCTACCTTGCCTATGGGTATATACTCTTGTTATTGTTTTAGATTCCCTCCATTTACATTTTCTGATTTCCCCTTGCAACGATAGTTATATGTTCCAGAAATTTGCTCAGGAAGAAACAGGAGTAACAGAGAATTGTCTGTGTACGATCATAGTTTTGAGTTTACCATGCCTAATAAACGGGGACAAAAAGTAAATGTTTTGAAGAAAAAGGTGAGCACTAGCACTGATGTAACTCTGCATATTGCAAACTTATAAACCTGTACCATTCAAGATGTTTCTGCGTGAAAAGATTGAAGTGATTTCTTTCCTTATGCTTAACAGGGAACAATCATGGACTTCTTTGAGAATCAGAATTCCTTTTGCTGCCAGCCGAAACAGGGGAATGCTGAATCAGATCAAGGTAATGATAGCGCCTTCATCATTGTTAATCCTGGACCCTTCTGTTCTTCTTATCTGGTAGTTTAGGTGCAGGCTCTTGTTCTGTAAGTGGTAACTGTTTGGATGGATGCCATATCGAGCTAGAAGATGAGCGCCATCTTGCAGAAGATAGGACCAACCTTGAGAGTTATACTACAGATCAAACTGCTCAACGGGAGAGATGGAGTTACAATATTGATGAGATTGATCCATCTGTGATTGACGAATTACCACCTGAAATCCGAGATGAAATTAAGGTGTGGCTCCGGCCTCACAAACGACCTAATACAGTTAAACGAGGTTCCACCATTGCCCATTATTTCCATCCAACGAGGAACACATAGAACAATTTCAAGGCATATCAACTCTGGAACAGCTATTTTTATGTACAAAAGTCTCATTTAGAATCACAGTGCGATAATTGAGAAATTGAAGTTAGTGGTATGTGGCGGGAAATGACACAAGGTTTTACTACCCTTTTTAGAGTTCTAGTTTAATAGTGTATTATGCCCGCATTCTATACTAGCTTGCGTGTAAAAAGTGGTGTTTTCATCTAGATTTCAAGTTTAAAGATCAACTTGGCATCTGCAGCGTGTGAAGTTGTTTGCTGCAACTGGTACAACATTTTGACAATAGATATTCTTGCTCGATCAGCCTACCCCAAGTCATCTTAAGACGCTTATCTCTCTCTCAAGACACAGATTCCCCATGTTTTTGTTTTTGGCAAGTAAGATGGTGTATTAGCAGTTTAGCACTGGGAAAATTGACAGATGCACAACGGTCAAGTGACACGAGTTCGAAGTCAAACTTAAAACCTATCAATTAAAAAAAAAACTCGTATTCAGACTCATCAGTTTAACTTATTATCTGCCTAAAGTCTTATATTATCAGCCAACCTGTTCTTGGCATCTCCTTTTGTTTGATTCGTCCCCTAATAATAGCAGCTCTATTCTTTTTAACTCAATAAAATGAAAGACGCAAAGCCTAGTTTAATTCATTGGTAACGATAGCTTATCAGCTTACAAAACACCCAATCTTCTCATTCTTATCCAACACGAGAAAACCTTGTTGAATGATTAGAAGTGGACTCCATGACAGTCATCAAATTTTATTTGCAAGTTGTAACAAACTTTAGGAACCAACTAATATTCTGCTTCCTTGACCGCAAAAAAAGAATTAAAATTCTGCCTCAAAAATAACTCCCCATTTGTATCTTTGGAACTAGCATTCCTAAACTAGTGGGCAAGACACTGAAAACATGAAGCTTAACATTCCTTACTGCAAATCGAGTCTACATTTGGTCTGCACTTGCACAATTATAACAAGATAAGTTCAAATCAAATCCTGCTATCATTTCCCTTTGTTACGTTTCATGGCACCCTTTCCTTGACCCTTCTTCGGTGGTCCCTTTCCGCGACGTTTATACATTTCAAGCTTAGATAAACGCCTGCCAAAGTAAATAAGATAACTATGTCAGCA
>JANIJF010000211.1:38070139-38084021 GCA_024520955.1 Erythroxylum bequaertii | reverse complement strand
AGAAAATATAAACTTATCATTGAGTACATCAGGCTTATATGATTCTAATGATGATACTATTTTTTATGACAAAGAATTTGTACTAAATAAAATTGAAGTCTAAATTATTGTGTATGTATGTCCTAAAATAATATATATATATATATATATTATAAATTATAGCCATAAATATATCATTTTAAATTTCACTTTTACCTTGTTATAGTTGCAACGACCAACTCGATAGCACTTACCTGGGCAATGTCATTATAAAACAAAAATCTTGTTAATTTATTAACGATACGTCATAATAACCTAATAAAAAGCCATTTTCCAATATTTCTAACTTCACAAGGTGTTAAACAATTTTAAACAGTAAAATCATCAAATAAGAATGTAACTTTTGTCATTAATAAAATATCATATATTTTATTTAGGGTTTGATGAAAGCAAGTGTAGAGGGTAATGTTCCCAAAACCAGTGTTTTTCAGGAGCTCAGAACTTTCATTTTTATATTATATTGTAGAACAGACATGGTGGAAAGAAATTCTCATTAATTGCTTGTAAGATGAAGCACACTAAACAAGCCGTGCAACAAGTGCCCCCTATAACGCTGCAACCAGAACTTAAAATTATGCATTCATACAGAAGTGTAAGGACAAGGGGAAAAGGAAGAAAGCACAACAGCCACAAGACCGCTACAAATTCAGTTTTAGGCAAGAGATAATGGTCGAAGGAGGGCTGAGCGGGCAGCTTTACAGCTTGAAGTTGAATTTGTGAATTGGATCTCTTTCAGAATATAGGCAATCCTTGGCTAATCTGGAGGTGTTGACCATTTCCAGAATCCCCACATCGGGCATAATGAAATTAAAGAATACTTTGCCAAAACCATTAACGGTATATCACTGGTTCTGAAGACTCTCAATTGCTTTTTTCCACTGCCATGCTCTCTGTTTTGCATCTTCAAACGACATCACCTTCTTTGGCTGAACCAGTATAGATATGGAAAAGAATTATATCTAAGCAATCATCCACAGCTACACTTCCATGGTAAAAATATTGTACTCAAAAATGGTAGAACGCAATACTAAAAAAGCTATATTTGAAACTTATGAAAATAAGATAGAGACATTATAGCATTGCACATTGGTAGGATAGACTTCTATTTACAACATAATCTCAAAATAACTCGAAGTCCAAGAATTTGACAACTAGGTCCTAAAGATCAAACAGTTTGTAATTAAAATGAGGAAACTCATAGGCAATAGTTGAGCAAAAAAGACCTACCGTACAGATCTTGAAATGAGATGGACTAGTAACTTGGATGCTGAGTTCATTGGAATTATCAGACCAGATTATGTTTCCCTTTATGACTAATTTTGACGGATCAACGTAAATTAATTTTGGCTTGTTGGTGAGTATAAGTTGCACCTTCTTGTTAGTCAATTTCTGCAGTTTCTTTACCATTGAGATCATAAGAACAGATTCATCTGGATCCAAAAATTGTTGCCTGACAACAGATACAGGTATGAATAAGCTCATGTGGATAGGTAACATATAAACCACTACTTTAGAATTCTGAAGGCATTATTCTGGCTTTAAAACATAGAAAACAAGTTATGAAAATAAAAGCTTTAGAGCAAACTTAGAGCATAAATTGTCAAATGTTGAGGTACCATTTAGAATCAAAAGAGTCAATTGAGGCCAGCCTAGTTATATGACCCGAAGGTTCAGCGGACTGTGAGACTCCAAGACTTCCATCATTTTGTATTGCTGAGCTGTCCCCAATATGGGACAGGTTCCATGAATCATTATCGTTTTCATGATCACTGTCTTCAGAATGGGCCTGAAGAGGCAAATCAAGAGATCAGCAGATTTAACTGAAAATTAGACAGGGAAAAATGGACGGTAAAAAGTAAATCCTTCCACGTATATCCAAGCTCAGTAACAGTCATACCACTTGCTCCAATGCAAGCTTTGGAGGGGTCCTTGCTCTTAAATTATTCCAATCAATGCCCTTAAAGAAAGGATGCATCTTGAGGGAAGGATAACCATCAGGTCCAGCACCCGGTCTTCTACAGGGATCAGTATCCTATATCATGATTATAAAGCAAATCAAAGACTGCAATGATGAATTCCAAAATGCGGAAAGTGGAAAAAATGGTAGCTTGGTAACTTATGCAAACCAAAGCCCTGTGGCTCATTAGGTATAAGATTACCTAAGCTGCATATCAATTCTGATGTATATCAAAATGTTAACAAGATCCAACACCCAGACTGCAAAGCATAACAAACAGACAGGTTCGTAAAATGCGTGCACTCTAATAGAAGTTACAAATCACCAACTTCCTTTTCATCATGCAGTAAAGCACAGACAACAGACACTGATTGATTAACCTAAGTCTTGGAGCAATTCCTTGAGGTTATCAGCTATTCTATAATAGAGTAGAATAACCCAAAAGTATTAGCAAAATGGAAGCATCGATCAAAAAGAATAAACTGCCAACTTTTCACACCTAATCTGCTAAACTTTTTATCTCTTACCAATAAGCGATCAATTAAATCTCTCGCTTCATCTGAAAAGTAACTAGGAAATCTAATGTCGCGGGCTATAATTCTTTGGAATATGAGCCATTCACTTGCATCTTTGAAAGGTGAAGTTCCAGAAAGCATCTGATACAAGGTGCAGCCAAGTGCCCAGAGGTCATTTCTGTTTAATTGGCGAAAAGAGCAAAAAGGGTTAATCCATAGAAGCAAGATATTGATAGGAACAAAAAACAATTTTAATTTACTTTCCAAGGGTATGTAGAATTACTTGACCAGCATATTATGGATAGAAGTCTCTTACCCAAAAGTAGCTGGAGAAGAGTTCAGAACCTCTGGAGGCACATAAGCAGCAGTGCCCACAAATGTGCAAGCCTTATCATCTGGACAGGGTGTCAAATGGAAACATATCGAACCCAAGACTCAATGGTATAGCCAAAAAACTTCAACGTAAAGAAATTGAAGCACTACCGGACACTGCATTTGGAAGAACAGTTATGCGGCAATCCTGCATGGGCTTCACACTTCCAAAATCAGCGATTTTGATGTGCCCTTCTCCAGTAAGTAGCAAGTTTTCTGGCTGCAGACAAGTAATTCTTAGTACTTTTTCAAATGAGTAAACAATGTGAAAATGTAGTACATGTTACCTTGATATCTCGATGAATTAATCCCATATTGTGTATGTATTCAAGAGCATCTACAACTTCTGCGGTATAGAAACGAGCTTCATCTTCAGACAACCGGCCTTTCTGCATATGTGCAGATAAACTGGAGATATGAAAATATTCAAACAAGCTAACACCACAGACCACATAGCAAGGAGAGGACAGAAGAAGTAAAGAATAGTTGTAAAAAAGTTTATATATAATTGACTTACTCTAGTTATTTGATCAAAAAGTTCTCCACCTTCACAGGATTCAAGTGCCATGTCTGCACATCAACAAGAAACGAACATCACATGTTAATGCTCATCTTCTGGTCTTGAATAAATCAAGTGAAAACCCCAAATAACAGTGAAGAATGCAAAATCAAGATATATGGCTTCAAGGAACCCACACAAGGAGAACGTATCTTGAAAAGTAAAATATAGCTTCACAACCCCAGGATGATCCAACTGATCAAGCACAATGCGCTCCAATTTCACATAAGCAGTTTTATTTTCTTTGGTGATGAATTTTTTGTCCATGATCTTTAAGGCAAATACACTCCCTGTATCCTTCTTCTTTGCCCTTACTACCTGATTTATTAATATGATTGTCAGAGAAGTAATATGCGAAGATAATTGCAAAGTCGATAAACCACAACAAAGTAATATATGAGAACCAACATCTGCACACCACGACCATTACACAACATGAAGGATATTCTACTTATGTTCTGAAAATTTGGAGCCTCCATTGTCCTTACAGATCAGGTATTATTTCCTCTTCACAATCAATTCTTCATTAACCATGTAAGTGCATAAACACCTTATATACCACTACGGCATAGAGCTAAGCTCATACAAACAACCTCCCCCCTTAGAGAAAATTCTCTCTGAACACTAGCCAGCACACTTTCCTATGGTTATAATTCCCAAATGGTCAGCACAGAAATACGTTCTCCTACGTGTTCTGCATGCGAAGAAAAAATTCAAATTTTCTATTGAATCATATCAGGGCCATTATTAACTTTATGCAAGTTAATTTAAAAGGAAATATAAACTTCTTAAACTGGTACCCTGCAATTACCAACAGTCGCGTAAGTAAAAGAATCACAGACACGATATTTAATCACAGTCATCAAAAAAGAAACAAAACCCACCAAACTAACTAGCAAAGAAGGGAAGCCAACAATTAAAAGAGAGCAAATGAGGCGTTGAAACTTGAAAGACCAGACCTTAGAATAAGAACCAACACCATAGATCTTGCCGAGCTCAAAATCCTGAATGGAGAAATTCTCCTGAGGAGCCCTAAAAGCAAAGCTCTTAGATCTCAGAACATTCCCATTATTAGAAGATGTTGAAGAAGAAGAAGTGTTGTTGCTTTGGATCCTTAGCTTTGAGTCAAAATCCTTCTCCATTGCCAACATCTCTATATCTCTTTTCCTGTGATTCCTTCTCTCTAATCAAATTATGGATAATACATAACGATAATGACAGATAAGCAAAAATACCCACTTTCTCTCTCTAAGAGAAAGAGAGGAAAGAAAAACAAAAATTGCCTCCTTAGAAATCTTAGGACGGGAGTTTCCAAGTCAAAAGAGAAGGCATTGGATGAGAATGTGAGGGAAAGTTTGAGTCTATATTCTCTGAAAAAGAAAAGTGAACAAGATTCTCCTCAAAGACTAAAAATAAAAAATAAAACTTGAAAACCCTAGAAACTTAGAAATGATTGAGGAGGAAAGGGATTTGATGGAGGAGAGCTGAGTGAGATTTGGGGATTGAAGAGAAGAAGAACAATGGCACATGGAAGCAACTGACTGATGATTACCATTCATTCATTCCTTAGATTCGAGCTCTTTTATATAATTGAAAATAATCTAAATTAGTTGGCAGTGGCACATCACTCCATGATACTAGAATCTGACTCTGTTAGCTGTTGCTTGTTCTTGTTTTTCCTTTAATGAGAAAGAACAACTTTGCGGGATAGATTGGATTGAACTGATAACAAGGAAAATCAAAGTCAAAGAATAGTAATAGCAATAACAAAGGGGGAGATAGAATTAAACAAGAAGGCATTGATTCAGTTTTACTAGAATTCAACAAGAAGGCATTGATTCAGTTTTTAGTATATCTCTCTAATTAACAAAGAGGCATTAGTTTTAGTAAAGCAATTCTACCAAATGAATTATATTTAATAACAAATAGTATTAATTCATGTGAGTATAGTCCCACTCCCATAAATTTTAGGTCAGGCACTTTAGTTCTGTTCTTGGTCCATCAATTCACTCACACTCACCATCTTATTTCTCATACCATCCCTTGCCCCTGCAATAAATTATCCATCAATAATAATATTGTGCAAGTGTATATATATAATATTGTGCAAGTGTAGACATTAATTAGGGTTCAACATATTAAAATAAATAAATAACTGAACTGAAGATAAGCCCAATATACACTTCTAACAACAGATTAATTTAATATACATGTTGCAACAAAGCATACAAGGGAAGGGATTACTAAACCAAAATTTACATCAACTATCAAAATCTTCACAAGGGGTCAGATGAGGTATAGAGATGGCAGAGAAGAACACACAGCATAGATTCTAGATTCTCATAACCTCCTACTATAAATCCCACCCATCTTTTCGACCATCAAACTCCCACTTTCTACCACCTAAACTACCATACATGTCTGAAAATTGGGTCAGGCAATTACTTCTTATCCTGTAGTGCTCCTGTGTATTCCTGCTAATGGCAGCACCTGAAAACTTGGACGTGTCTATGGCCCATGCAGGTCTCACGTATTCAACAGTCTTGGATGAGCTCGCGTTTGCATATAAATAATTGAGCAGCACATCCTCACAGTTGAAAAACTTGTCAACCAGCTCTCTCCCTGCCTTGGCTCCCTCGCCCCAATACCTTTCAGAAGCTAATTTAGCGTCAATGAAAGCTGCCCCAGTAAGAATCATGTTATAACCTTTGTGAATCCGAGCATACTTCTCAGCCCTATACTTCAATGGACTTCCACTGATGAGACGGGGATAGAAGCCAACTATTCGATCTGGGTGTTGACGCCAAACATTGAAGCCACGCTCAATATCGTCACAACTCATCATAATGTCATCATCAAGCTCAAGAACAGCACGAGTGTTAATAAATGAGTCCTCCTTGAACCGATTATTCAATGAGTTCCATTCCTCAACTCTGATCCTAACTGGCACTTTTGACTCCAGTTCACTTATTTTGGGAGGCACTCCTTTGTTCCACACTACAACAATTTCTTTGACTGACGAGCACTTTGAGTAATGCCTTACGTACAGCTTCAAATTCCAAAGCCGAGCATCATAGGTCATCGTCAACAACGTGAACTGAGAGTAGTGACCATTTTGAGGGTAAGCCTCTTCAGCACGATTGCCTCCATAGATATATTTGACACCTGAGCACATCAACGCAATTCCAACTACAAACAGGAAAGCCAAAACCATTCTTCCTGCCCATGTATTTGGCCTTATTTTTCCTCGCAGAGATAAAGGTGCTCTGTTTAAGCGGCTGCAAAACTTTCTCAACTTTGAAGAGAAATTCGTTGATCTTTCCCAGACGAAAGATATATCACTTCTCTTGCCAGAATAATGTGAACACCAGGTCAGAGGGATGATACACCTCACAGCTCCAAGCAATACACCCAACAACACAACAATTGCAGCAACAGCTGCAATTGAAGCACAACCAAGGATAAACCGCCATGCTGAATCTCCTGAAGGGACATGGTCTCCATCCATAACCGCAATCCACTCTCCAGAATTTAGATGCTGCACATCAAGATGGTGGTAACGAGCACCATTCCAAGCATTTCTCCCTTTCTTGGGCTCTTCAAAACCCAATGGAATTTCAACCTCTTTATAATCATCTCTTGTAAGAACTTCCACCTTGAAGACACGCACTCTTCGCCCATATGTTTCACCGCAATCTTGGCCAACACGATAAAGATTTCCATCATGCACAAATGGTCGACCCCCATTCCTCGCTCCCATACTCTTGTCAACATTATGAATGGGGTTCTTTTTATGTGGTTTCCAAGGACCAAGAGGTGAGTTACTATACCAGATTTCCAGTTGTCCATTCTTTTTGGCTCCGAAGCCACTATGATCTGAACCAAAAAGCCAATATCCTCCATTGTGATTAATTATAAAGGAATCAACAAGGGGCTTTTTTATAAGAATTTTCTCCAGTGTCCACTGCAATGGAAAATCTAGTGCTCGATAAAGACGAAGATCCCCTTTCTGACTGCTCTCAGGCATCATGTATATCTGCAAGAGAGAGTACACGATAATCAGATGGAGTAAGCTTGTCATTCAACTATAATTTTCAATTGTGCACTACTGTTTTCAACTATAGTCGTAATAACTCCCTCGAGTCATAAAGTGTTATTTTCTAATGCAAAAATTGTAAAGTTAATAACAAAAAGATGAATATTTTTAACAAGATCTGCTTTGCCAAACAAACTGAGACCCCTGATGTAAAACTATCCAAGATATCTATTTTAGTACTCAGCAGTAGCAAATATAGTATATCAGCTTGCATAACTGCTATATACTGGTGGATATTGATAATTTAGAGCTGAAACAAATGCAACTGTGGTTTCATGCGGAAGAGTTTGGTCTTACTTGGCCAAGGTATTCAAAAACGTAGGGATAAGAAAGATGCCAGTCCTCATCCAAAGCAATACCCAACTGTTGCCATGATGCTCCTTTGTCAATACTTCTGGCAACTCCAATATCGCCTTGCATGGTGATTGAATTCTTTGTTTCATAAAATAGGAACAGATTATTTCCCTGAATCAAGTCAATACAAACAAAACAATGTCACTTTCGTAAAAAAATAGGGTAGTAACAAACCCTGTCACTAAAAGATGACAAGAGAGGACAAACATGTCAACTGCCTACGAAGACTCAATGTTATGGTTCACAGCTTATTTAATGCAATCAACCTCATGTGAGTGGTATTCACCTCCAGTTACAATAGTATCATTTCTAATACATGTAATATTAAGAGATCACTTGCAATTTAATAAGCATTTGCAGAAATACTAAGCATAAGCCAATAAAACTAAGGAACTCCCATGGTCCCAAGTAGTCAACCATTTACTAAAATAGAAATGATTTTTTATTGTATCAAATTAGGGACACGTTAAATTCATAAACTAACAGTTCACCTTCATCAAACACACATCAGATCATGATGGGACTAGGTTGTCAGATACTTCCCTATCAACTATGATATTAACATGAGACATCATGCAAATCTCAAGCTGATTGCTGATAAGTAGAAACCATGCAATATAAAACCCACCTTATCTTTAGCAACGTAAAAAAAGTTCCATTAGTGGATAGTTATCACTAAAACTGATCCGTACAAGAACAAACAACCACAAAAAATTATACTATTGTAGTCCCTCTTAAAACGTTTGCTTATACTAAATTCTGCTATATTTAAAATAAAGGTGTCCACACTAATAGCTGAATGCAGCATGGAATTGCCTTTACCATTTACCTAGGGGGCATATTAGACAACTAGAAAGCACATATAGAACAAAAATAGATGGCCAATCAAGGAGAAGTTGAAACCATGACAATGAAATGTTTTCCCCCTCACAATGTATTAAGTTGACATAGTTATCCCTCTTATATTTACATATGGTATATGATTCATATGCAACGGAAAAAGACATTCAGCAATCTCGTCCAATTCCTATTATGGTCATGGCAGCTCATCCAATGAGCCAAGTTCACTGCATGACTTGTCTGTTATCTTTCTAGGTTTACATCATTTTACTAGAAAGATACTAATGTATACTTCGTAGTAATTCATTGTACAATATTACAAGAACTGCAAAATCAATAAAAGAGTAGGGAGGAGGAAAAGAAACTGAGAAGCATGCAATACAACTTGGTAAGCCCTAATCCATGCAGGTCACAAATTTGTAAAACGACTCCTTCAAATGTATATGCTAATACTCTTAAAACACAAAACCTGTAGGAGGTGAACACGCAGCCAAAATTTATAATGTCAAAGCAGAAATTTTTATCATTTAATTTATTCCTTCATCAAAACCATCGACAAAGTGATCCCAAATTTCCATAACTTAGGTTCATATTTTCACCATTCTGCAAAGCAATCGGATACTTAGTGTAACCAAACAATCACATAAATGATGGAGTCTTTTCTTTCATTAGTCCATGACCCCCAGCTTTAGTTTGCAAATTAACAGTCAAATAAATGCATACACCAGGTGAACAATGATTAAAATGGTAGCAACAGCCAACAAAGCCAACAATTTGCATCCCCAACCAATGTTACATATAAGCAAACAGTACAAGAAGATTATGTTGCAATAAAGAATAGTTGTATCTTATACCAAACAATTAGATGCAAATTTTACATTACTTTGTACCTGCAAAGGAAACAGAATCATGAAATATGGAAAAGACAAAATTCAAAATATAAAAAGTGGAAAATAGATAATTATATACCTGAACATAAAGGAAAGGATCAGCAACAAAATTACTGGGGAAGTTAGCTTCTGAAACTGAAGCACAGGTGACAACTGGGTTTGCCACCGGCCACGCCGAGCTCTCATTTCTCCATACATTAAACTGATCCCAAATCAAACCAACAGTCATATCAGGCAAAGGAACAACAAAAAGACCAACATAAATCCATAAAAAATATAGACAAAAAGACCAACATAAATCCATAAAAAATATAGATCTTTTGTCTAATTCAACAGGCAATTGTCAGCAAATTAAGAACAAAGATCAAACCAAGGCGATACCTAGAACAAGTTTTTCTATTAAAACATTTAATTCAATGGTCTAAATATATCTGCAGGGAGTCGCATTGAAAGAGAGGATCAGACGGAAACCAGGAAAATACCAACTAAAAGTACCAAAAAAATCTCAAAACCGTCATTGTTCCAGAGAAGTAACTAGAATTAAAATCCTTAACGAAGTCAAGAGTCCCAAACATCAGAGTGTTAATCAATGTAAACGAACCAAAATGAAAGAAAATAATAATATACATATACGAAATATTGTATTTTTCTTCGTGTAGGAATTATCGAGAACCATTTTCATCCTTCCCACGATCGGGAATTTGGAAAACCAATTTGACAGAAAATCGAAAAGAGAGAAAAAAAGAAAAGAAAAAGAACTTACAGCTTCAATTGGTTTAAGAGAGAAAGGAGAATCCCCATAGAAGACCCCTATAGACCAGGAGCCCTCATTGTCCTCTTGACAACCAAAACAGCTCAACTCTGCGCCGGTACCACAACCAGGATGTATATATGACTTATTAAACGCAAGCCAAAGACAGAACATACCAATCGATCCGTACAACACGAAACAGCCCAAAAAGAAGATAAAGCCCGAAGAAAAAGGAGACAGAAATCTATAGTAGTGGTTCTGTTGCTCCCATCTCCACCTACACCAACACTTCATGCTCATGTCACAGCAACTCCCTCCTGACGCACCAATGTTGCTGGCGCCGCCACTAACTCCACCGGAGCCACCACCAGCAACGTTCACTGAAATTCCCATAATTGACTGTAACCTAACCACTTCACTTCACAAACTAAGATTCCTCTCAACGACCCATTTCTTATCTGGGAAATCAAAACCTGCCCGTCAAACAAATTTGCATAAAGTTTGATTCTTTATCCTTCCTTTTTAAAGGTTCCTTTTTCCTTTTTGTGTTTCTCGGGTTTTAGAAGCGTTACGATGCTGGGATGAGCTGTTATTTTCTTCAGTGAAAGTTGCAACTTTTATTCTCCTTCCTTGTCTTATCGGTTAATACAAAATTGCCGAGTTATCGTGCAGATTAAAAATCTAGAAAAACACGGCCTCGTGTTAACAGCTGTTAAAGTGTTAGTGGTGGTCGTGGAGGTGGAGGAGGAGGAGGAGCAGTCTCCGTCTCCGAGTGTGTAGTGCAGAGAAAAGGCAATCCCTGGCAGAGCATAGATAAACAATTCCTAGAATATCTCCATACATTAGGACACCTTTAAGGTTTGCGTCTCAATACAGATTGAGAGGTATCAAATACTTAATAAGCATTCATATGTTTAGTATTTACGTACATGTGACGACGGAAGCTTCAGAGGACTCTCTGGATGTTGAGACCATGTGCGGCCAACAGGCGGTGGATTCCACTCTCCGAGTTTGAAGAGTAGATGTGCAGTTGTTTTACACGTGGAAAGTGGATCCATTATGTGACTGGCGTAGTTTGGATGAACTTTTGAAATAAGTATTTTTTTATCATAAAAATCTTTTTTAAAAAATAGTATCTAGTTGTAAAAAAAATACTTTTTTAATAAATATGACTTTTTTTTACAGCTAAAACATAACTTTTTAAAAAGTTTAAATTTTGAGCTAATAAAAAAAACTTCTCAAATAATTTTTCGGGTAGATTTTTCAGATCAATTAATTAATCTATTTTTAGTCTCTTTTATCCTTATATTTTACATATAATTCTCATGATACTCATGGACTCATCTTCACGTTTATCTTATAAACTCATTATTTGATTTTTTATATGTTTTAATATTTATTTTTTATATTAGTTTTATGTATGTTATAATCCATATAAAAGATTTGGTTAATATAATTTCATTTATGTTTCATATGGTTTAAAATTATATAGTAATTAATATATTGTGCTTTACATATTATTTAACATACTTTAAATAATATTTATATGCATAAATAATTTTTACTACAAAATAAAATATAGCTAAAATTAAAAGTACTTTTTGTTTTCATGTTGCCAAACAGTTTACTGTATGAAACTCTTTAAAAAAACTTTCTTTTAAATAACAATCAACTGGCTTCTTAGAAAAGTTCTTTTAAAAAAGATATACAGAAAAAAAAAAAGTTCTACTAACAAAAATTTTACTGATATACACCTAACCAAACAAAGGCTTAGTCTATTAATATCCAGAGACTTTTCTCTTTTTCATTTGGACAGAGTCAGTGGCAATTTGAATGAAATTACTCTCTTTTTCGAATACCAAATTAATTTATACAGTAACATCTCGATACCCATATTAAGGTTAGAATAGTAAATTATAAGAAATTATTGAGAAATTAGGAAAATACACGTGATGCATAAGTTAATTGTGACATACACATTTATTTTGGACATTCATATGAATGTACATGCATTTATTGGCATTTCTAGGTAAATTTGATTTATAAGTAGAAAATTGTGGATTAAATTGGAGTGTATTAATTATGATTGGTAATTTTGGTATATTTTGGATATTTTGAAATTTTTAGTGAATTATTTTTGGGTTGAAAATTTATTTGGAGAGTTAGGAACACATGTGGTTAAATGTGTTGCTCGAGAGAAACTGCTAAAGCTTGATAATATGTCTTTATATATTTGTTCTTCACCCGAAGCAATTTCTTTACCAAAACTCTTCTTTAGTTCATCCACCGAAACATCAAGTGTTAAATTTTTGTGCTATTGATTCACTCTCACTTGCTGGAGATTTTGTGGAACCAAGTAAGTTGTTCTGATGCTATTTCTAAAGTGTAAATATATACCTGCATGCATGGGTTTGAGGATTGAGGTTTCAGTGATGAATGAATTAAATAAAGATTTACAAACCATGGATATGTTGTTTTTGCATGTTTGAGGAACCATATGTTGTAAGATATTGTTGAGGTTAGTTGGAACTAGAATAATCATTGAAATTGTTCTTAGGAAGAGTGTAAAATTATGGGAAAATGATGATCTTAAACTCTGTATTTTACTGTACATGCGGTACATGCGTGAATATGGGGTTGTTTTATTGTTCATGTATGAATTTATGTTGTGTAAACAATAATTAGTTTGGAATGAGTTCTGAACTAGGGGACAAGCTTAAGTGAAGCAGTGTTATGGGGAGCAATATGTAATACGTAATGCAACGCTTATATGGAAATGAAGTGTTTGTAACAAAAATGAGTGTGCTGGAAATTTGAGTTTGCCGAATATGCTCTGTTTTTGGTATAGGGAGTAATTTTTGAATTTGATCTGTGGTGGCTGATTTTTGAACTAAATTAGGAGTTAAATGGAGTGAAAGAGTAGATAAAATGAAAGAATATGCATTAGAGGAAAATATGAGAATTTGAAGATTTACAATAGAGAGAGAGAGAGAGTTGAAGATGGTAGAGAGAGAGAGTTGAAGATGGTAAAATAGTGTATGAATGGTTTTGGTGTTGGAATATAAGCTTGAATTAGAGTTGTTTTGGGACTAAGTTGAGTTGATATGGAAATGAATAAGAGGGATAAATATAAGGGTATAATTTTGTGATGAGGAATTAAGTAGAAGAGAGGAAGAAGATAGAGGTGTGTTGCTGAAAAAATGTGGAGAATTACGTGTAAAAACGTGATTCTACAGTAAAATGGTGGTAGTAGCTTGTATAAGTTTATGAACAAAGTATTTCATTGAACAACCTTGAGTCTTTTGGCTATAAATTTTTCTTCCAAACTCCAAATGACTTGAAACTTGGACCAATGGATTCCTAAGACATTTTTCTTTCTCTCCATAAAAATTTAAAGTTATCTGAATTGATTTGAAAGTGAATGATAGGATGAAAGTGTGGAAGTCTGCTGGAATGATATGAATTGGAAAATTTTCATGATCATGCTTCGGTTTTCTAATTATAACTTG
>JANIJF010000211.1:38057479-38070039 GCA_024520955.1 Erythroxylum bequaertii | reverse complement strand
CTTTCGAGAAAGAATGAGAAATATTAGCAAATAGAGGTTTTAGTGGGAGAATAAAAATAAAATAATTGTGGTCTGGTGCAGAGAAACTAGAATCTGTTTAGCTTAAATCTTTCAGTGGCTGGTACAGGCATTTACCAACTCGCACACAAAGTAAGGTAAGTTGAAATAATTGGAGATGGCAGTATGTCTGGTCGAGCCGAATTGATCACATTTCAAATAAAACGATATTGTTTTGCACAAACTCTTTTGGGTTGCGAAACTGCTATTTCAAAGGATTAATTGCCCAAGACTAGCTATATTTTCTTACATTTGATATTGAATTTTTGACCCTTTCGTTTGTTTAAGTTACTAAAACATAATAAAAAGAATATGGAATAATATTACTTTGACCTTAAATTATATTTATATCCTTGTGCCATGAAGCTGAATGATGGGCTTTTTACCATTTTAATGATTTATTAAATTTTTTTAAAAATAAGTTCGAATTTGAACTAAAATTTAATTGGATTGAGGTTGTCTAAATAAAAAAAATTGTAATTAAATTTGAGTCATTGAAAAAAAAAAAACCTTAATCAAGATCGAAAACTTTTTCAAAAAAATTGTTCATATATTTTTTTAACTTCAAGTCATACTTGTATAAACCAAATACCGTACTAGTACTGATATCATATTTGATTTTGGTATGATACTATATTACTACTAGTCAATATCGAATATTGTTTCGAGTAATGTTTCAAATTTATAAAACATTCTCAAAATTTTTTTAAAAATTTGCAAAATTGTCTCTCAATATATTGTACTGTATAATTAATAATTTTGCATCAATCTTGTCTCCAAAAATTATAATAATAAAATTTTGAAATAATAAAAATCCATTAATTTCTACTAATATTATTTTTTCACATATTTAACATAAAAATAATGACAACAATTAATATAAAAAAGATCATACAAATATAAAATTAAGGACAATATAAAGTACTTAAAATATTTTCAACATAATAAATAATAATATAACATAATTTCATATCTTCTCCTAGAAAATCTCTAACTCCAATGGTGGTCATATAAGTGCCTCGACTTCAACAAAGTGGTAAGGTAGTCAAGGTTTTGGCAGCCACGGTAGTAAGCTTCATCCATGCCTCGATTTTCCAACGTCATGGCATTCCTATTGGAATTTGATCTCCTTCTTCTCCCTCTTTTCCTACTCCTACACCCCTTACCTAAGTTGTCCTATTCTCCATGTTCCTTTTTCATTACGTGAATCTCCTTCTTCAATCAACATCCTCCTTCCTTTTCAATTCTCCTTAAGCTTCCACTTCACTTGCACACTCAAATCTCCTTCCCTACCTTCCCCTACTATTTCAACTACTCATGATCTCCTTCCTACTTCCACCAACATTGTTCCTTCCAGTAGTTTTGAATGCAAGCCTTCGTGGGTTCAAATTGTAGGTAATTTGAATCCAGAAGCTAAGCTTTCTTATTTTCCCTCCCAACACTTCTTTAGACCACCTAATAGTCTCTCCCCACATCTCCATTATACATGTTGGAGCTTATAGATGGATATCCACTCTGGTTAGTTTCTTTCTTGATAAAAAAGTTCCATTTCCTGTAATGACAACATAGATTGCTAGCAACTAGAAGACCTTTGGACTTCTTGATGTCATGGTTAACAACCAAGATATTTTCTTATTCAAGTTTAACTCTCTTGAGGTAGTAGATGCAGTTACAAAATCTAGCTCCTGGCACATTTATAATAAACCATTTCTCATATAAGCATGAAGATTGGGTGTTAAACTTGAAGAAATCAGGTAGACTAACAAACCTATATAGCTTTGCATACGTGACATACCTCTTGAGTACTAGACCACTAAAGGATTGAGCCATCTAGTTAGCTCAATTAGAAGAATACTATATATTGATCAAGCCATGACAGAAACAAAAAGGATCAACTTTATTAGAATATATGTGGTTGTTGATGCTTATGTTGAACTTCCTGAGGAGATTTCAATCATGAAGTTTGATGACAACCTTAAGCTTATTAAAGATAAAGTGAAGATCACATATAAATGGAAACCTCCTATTGTTGAATCATTAACAAATTGGCAACCAACTGGTAGAGTGTTTAAAACAGGTAGTTTTAAAGAACTAATGGCAGAAGCTCAACTTCTCCTGTTGATGACTCAAGCGAGAATCCTTACACCTTGACAGCCACTGATAAACAGAATATAGAAGGTGTTGATCACACCACAGATACTAGTAATCATGTAGTAAGCACAATTGTAGATATTACTCCTATTGTAGAGGGAAAAGCCAGTGAAACGCCTACATTTGCAATCACAATCATAACTCAAATACCTAGTCTTAAAGCTGATTTTAAATTTGTATCAAGAAGGAAGTCTGGAAGGAAGAAGAACACATCTTCTTCTATTTCCTAATGTTAGTCAACATATGGATCATTAGGGGTTTGAATTACCCTACAAAAAAGCAAGTGATCAGAGACTTATTACTAAAAATAAGCCCTCCTTAATGAGTATTTAGGAAACCAGGATGAAGAAGCCTAACAGTTGGGGGTTCATTTCCAATCAGGATTATCAACCTAGTGGAAGGATTTTAGTAATCTACAATAATGATAAGGCTAAAATAATGAGCTCCACCATTACTGATCATTTAATCCACTTATAAGTATTTTCTAAACATCTTTGTAAGGTCCTAGATATTTCTATTATTTATGCTCTCAATTATGGTTTTGAACGACTTTTCTTATAGAGCAAGTTGAAAGGGCTAGCACATGGTATCAGCTCACCTTGGCTTTTGGTAGGTGATTTCAATTCTATAATTTGTCAAGATGAAGCTGAAGGTCATTATTCCAATAGGCCTTTTTTTATAATCTAAAGAACTACTTGGCTATAGTATTTCCTCACTTGGAGTAATAAGCATAGTAATGAGACTTTCTTAAGCAAAAAAATTAATGAAGGCTTATCCAACTTGCTTTGGTTACAACACTTTCCCAACTTTGGTGTATTTTTCCCCAATGCAAGCATCTTTGATCACTCTCCAGTGGTTGTTAAGTTTGAACTAGACCTTACTCCTCCCAAGTATCCTTTTCGATTCAATAACTTCCTCACTTCCATTTCTATTCTTCAAGATGTTATGAGAAGAGGCTTAGCTACTCACTTCTTTGGTTCCAGACGATTCCAATTTTCTATGAAAATCAAAAGCATCAAAGATGAAATCAAAACCTTTGACAAGGAAAATATGGGGAATGTCCATTACTTGTTAAACATAACCAAAGTTACTCTTAATACAACTCAATACAATTTGTATAACAACTCTACCTGCCCAAGGTTTCAAGAGGCAAAAAATATTACTTTAAAGAATTATTCAAAAGCTGTTAACTTTGATTATTCCTTATTGAAACAAATATCTAAAACTAAATGGATTAAAGATGGGGACAAAAATGCAACCTTCTTCCACAGATCTATCTCTTCTAGGAAAGCCTTAAACAAAATCGTTGCTCTTGAAAGTAATGGATCCTTCCTCCAAACTTTAAGCCAATTCATTAATGAAGCTACTTGCTATTTCCAATCTTTATTAGGCTCTACTTCTTCTGCTTGCTCCTTTATGGAATTTATTGAGGAAATAGTTCAACAGAAAGTATATACTCAAAAGGTAGAGGCTCTAGCATCTCCTGTTAATAGATCTGAAGTTGTGAATGCCTTAAAATATTTGGCCCCTAATAAAGCTCCAAGGCCAAATGAGTTCAACATACAATTTTTCTCATAAAACTTGTCCATCATAGGCAATTTGGTCTTTGATGCAGCATTATGGATTTTCAGGTTAGCTTTCACCTACCTAGTGTCTAGAATATGGAATGAAAGAAACCAAAGGATATTCAATAACAATGTCATCACCAAGGAAAGGTTGTTACAAGCTATTCATGGCATAATTAGAACACACATCTTCATTTATAAGGAGAAATACTCATTCAGACAACAACAACTCATCAACTGGAGAATCAATTAACTTTCCTTTGTACTAAACAAGATTACTAGTGTCTTACATATAAACCTAGTTTTGACTCTTCTCTTGTATCACTTGACTTCATTTTTTAAAGATGATCTTGTACACATTGTGAATACTCTTGTTCTGCCTTTCATGGCACTAATATATTCATTATTTTTCAAAAAAAATAAATAATACTTATATCAAAATATCAAATAAAAAGAATAATAAATATCTATGACCTTCTAACTGTTACAATTTACAACAAAAGTTTACGACCAACTAAAAGTGAAACTTGAAATAAAAACATTTACAGTTATATTTACATTGCATATATGGAATTTAACATATACATCAAATATAAGTGAAATTAAAAAAAGAGGAAAAATAAAAGCTTGAAACTTCATTCATTCGAATACCTGCTTAAATTGTATTGACCCTAATTCTCATTTGGTAAAATATTTTCATCATTGAGAAGAGTCTTATCTTCACCATCATTCAAATTCATTGCACTAAATAACATGTTAATACTTGCTAATCCAATATTATCTTCCAAGTCACTCTCATCTATCAAACATAGTTCTTTAGAAACTCAACCTACAAAAAAATCGACATGGTCAAGGCAAATTGGATCTACAAAACTACTTATTTTATTAAGAGTCTTAGTAAACAAATAAAATAAAATTATTAAGAAATTACAAGAAATTATATCCAACTTAGTAATGATAATAACATTGCTTTCTCGAAGCTTTAAATTGTATTAAACAAAAACCAAGTCATTCATTCTTTTGTGCTCCAATCTATTCTTTTTCTTAGAATGAATGAATTCAAATATGCTCCAATTATTTTCATACCCTATTGCATTTATATATTGACTCAAAATTCAAATTACAAACCTTTGTAATTCTGGAACACCAATTTCTAAATTGGTCCCACCAAGTAACTATAAGACAATAAAAGTAGCATTATAAACAAAATAAAGTGATGATTAATTTTGTTATATATATATATATATATATGGTATGTTTTTCTCTTTGACGAATGACAATTGACATCTTAAAATACCAAAAGGTTCATTTTAAAACTCCATTTGTGACCTTAGGAGATCTTGTATCATCTTATGGGCAATAATTGTTATAATAGTTAATAGTATTCTCCTATTAACTTCAGCTTTATTTCTAAAACTTTGTAATCTGAAATAGACACTAAGATTCAAAAATGTCCTAGCTACAAATAATTGAGAGTAAAGTTACCTTTTCCATCTCTCGTTAATGATTGTAAGATAAGGTGTGTATAGAGAGTACCTAATTTTCATATTGGCCTTAATTGCTTCCTTTGCCCTCTCTATGACATTATAAAAATAACTCATTGTTGCCTTCTTATCATTATCAGTCAAACAGAGTATCGTCACTAAATGCTCACAAACTTGAATGACAAATTGATCTTAGGACCAAAATTTAATATCTTCAAGAATAATTCTAGAAACCTCTAATCCATTACTAAACCTAACATGCTAAGATGTAACCTAATTATTACTTGTAAACATTTACCTCAACTCCTTCATCAAGATAAAAAACTAAAACAATACAAAATTAGTTGCAAATATTATAATAGCAAGACAACATAAATTCCTATCATTGATGAAATCCTTTCTTATTAGATTCAGGATCTATGCACGATTGTAGATAAACTTAGTAACTTTTTTTGGCTTTTACATAGTCTCATTAATAATAGGAAAATACCTAGTATCTCCTATATTTTCTAACATTAATCCCATGCAATATGTAGCATAAGGAATCCTAAAAAAAGAACTATACTTTCTTTGCAATCTTCTTCCAACTGTTTTATAAGTAGAATCATTGTCCGTAATAAACTGAACAATATTTTCTTCCCTAACTTCATTCACAACTTCATCAAATATATGAAATAGAGTATCAATAATCATAACAAGGCTAGATGCATGAATAGAGTTAGAAAAAAATTGTCCCCTTTGTAAAATAAACTAAAAAATTAATAATAGACTCATCTCTTCTATTTTTTTAACCATTACATAAGATTAAACACCCATAAGTAGCCCAAATCATTCTTCTTTTATCCAAATAATTTTTTATTTCATAAACAGATATGCTTAGAAGTTTACCTTTGTAGTCATCAATCGAAGGAGCTTTGTATCCCGAACCGTAAGAGGTAATAACATCCTTCATAGGTTGATAATAATAAGATTGGGCAGCATTGAATGTTATAACTAAGTCATACCACCATCTAGCCATTGCAATATCCATATTATGAGCCATTTCTCTAGATTGTAAGACATTACGGATTAGAGGCTAAGCTTTATGAGTTGTTCATAGTGCAAAAAAAATTAGACACTTGTCCTTTTGTTTTCCTAACATCATGTGCAACATTTCTTTCTTATTAGGTATAATACTATCATCTTCAACGTCTCCAGTATCATCCTGATCACCAACAAAAGAACTTCCACTACCAATTTCCTAGTTCAATCTTTGTCTTCTATCTTTCTCATGTTGATATTCTTTAAGCGAAGTCTTTATTTTTCATTCCACATCATGACTCGCTTTCTTTCAAGGCTCCACTTTACCTTTGATCCTAGCCAAATGCTTATTTAATTTGATAATTTCCCTAACTTTTAAATATTTATTGCAATCTAAACAAATGATATGATTCTTCATTCCAAGAACCAATTGAGCATGAACCCAAGTTGGATCATCAAATCTTCCTAAACTTGAAGCAACTGAATTATCAAGAGTACTTGAACTTTCCTCTATTTATCTATAAAATAAATAAAGACATATGCCAAAATTAAATTAATAATGTAGATGAAATAATTTGAACATGAAATAGATATATTAAAAAGTCAAATGAATTATTCCAAAATCTAAAGTGTAATAGTTTAACACTCAATAGTTAATAAACTTAAATAAATATCATTCATAGAATGACTTATGTCTCTAAAGACATAAAATAGATAACTCCATAATAAAATATCTTTAAGCATCACAAAAAGCTACAAATGTAGATGATTCATGGTAATAATAAAGGTTTTCCCAAAATAGATTCATAACATTAAATAAAACAAAAGTTGTGATTTAAATATACCTTCCTATTTACCAATACTGACAAGACGTGAATATTAAGATTTGCTTAAGTATTTGTAATTTCACATTATGAACATGGAGATTTGTTTAATTGTTAGACTAATGAATTGAGTATACTTATAACAAATCTTAGAAATCATTTAATGTAATTATGAAAAAAATAAGTTAATTTAGGTTTAATATAATTATAAAAATTAAATTACCTAATGTTTAACATAATTACAAAAAAGTAAATTACCTTATATTTAATTAATAATAAGAATGATTAATTATTAATATATTATCCATTCCAAAGTACATATAATCAAAATTAGTAATAAAAATGATTAATTATTAATGTTTTAAAGCGAGAAAGTTAAAAGAAAAAGATTATGATTTGCAAACTGTGATTGATAAATTTTCTAAGCTTCAATCAATTTATTCAATTCTCTTAATTGAAATTATTCAATCCTAAAACATAAATGAGAAAACACAAAAACTTTATCTAATAAAAATTCAAAACTTAACAATCCTACCATTAATTATAATTATTCAACCTTATATATTGAAACCAACCGACCAGACCACACAAAGCCATACCACACTAGCCACATGCATAAGGCCACACTAGACTAATCACACGTATAAGGCCACACAAATCACCAACTAAGCGCACCACTACCAGACCAGACCACACGCACCAACACCAACCACACGCACTATACCAAGACAACCACGTCCACTCACACGCACCAAACCAGACCACACTTAACTACACCAACCACACACACCAAACTAACACAACTATGTCAACCCATGTGCACTAGGCCAAACCAAACCCATACACACCAACATTAGCAGCATACCCTCATAAACACAATCTGTATTCCATAAGCCAAGCCACACCACCCATTGGGCACAACACAACTACATAAAGCTACAACTTACATACACGCACCAGACTTGAGACCATGCCACCACAAGCATAATACACTACTCTAGTGTCATAAACTCACCACAACATACTATGCAAAACACACAAATTTTGTATCAAAGTTCCTAACCGAGAGCAGCACATAGACAGGTCCATGAAGGAGGTGAACTGAAAAAGTTGTGAACACAACAAAGAAGTAGAGCAAATGAATAGATGCACGATGATAACACTCTGAAGACTAACGACGGATACGAACAATGCTATTTGAAGAACTGAAGAATGAAGAGTCGAAGGTGAAAAGGAGAGCAAATACTAGATAGCAAAATAATTTTTTTCATTTTAGTCCCATAGTTTTCATATATTATAAATTAGGACTGTATTCACCAATACTTCGAATATCGATCGTTACCTTAGGCCTTCGATAATTACAACACATATTAGTTGGTACCGGTCGGTATAGTCTGGTATCCATTTCTTTGTACTAATTAATAATTACATACAAAAGAGAGGGCTTACTAATTAATAATTCATACCACTTGCTTAATACTAATTATTATTTTTAATGGAATTATTTTTTCACTATAATTTTATATTAAAACTAAAGATGACAGGTTCTTCAAAAAAAGAAGTACATTTATGTGTCAAAAGCAAAAGTAGATTTGACTTTAGTTTTACAACTCATGGTGGTTAAGGTTTGGTATAATATCATCATCTAATATTAGGAATAAAAATGAGAGGTTTTTTTTTCCTTTAATCCAACAAAATATTAATGGGGATGCAGTTAACTAGTGTAGTGCAGACCAATATGAAAGTTAGAGATTTGAAATTAGTTGTGCCTGAGCCACACTCTAAATATTATTTCATAGTCAATTATGGTATGCTTCCATTTTGCTTGGTTTAGTCCAAGTTAGATATAAATCAAGTTTTTGTGGTCCATAGTCAACTTATGCTTTAATGTTAGGTGGCTTACCCCTTCACCCATTAATTCATAATCCTCATGCATGGTTTTATGTTTGGTATAATATGTCTTTCAAATTTTAACAAAAAATTGTCAAATTTTGTATCTCTTTAGAAAAGTGGTTCCAAGAAGTGAATTGTTCCCACATATTCAGTGAGAAGTGTCACTTAATGTTGTTATATCAATTCCTCACACTTGCATCATATATGAACCAATTTTTAAGTAATAATTTCTCATTAACTTGTAGTTAATAGAAAATTACAAAAGGAAGGGGTTCCTTGAGTCGTCGAACATTCCAAATTCAATAACTGAATGTGACTTTCTCTAGGATAATGGTTTGGTCCCAACTCCCCAGGGCCTGACGAGTGAAATTTGGAAGCATGGTAGATAGGCACTGAAATTTCAAAGGTTTGAAAAGCATTTTCCTTTTACTAATAGGGTTTGTGATAAATATATGCAGATCTTCACGCAATCTCATAAATATTTCCTCTTTATATGTATTTATTTAGTATCTCATTTGATTTTATCTTGTGTATCTCATATGATCTTCAATATCTTATTAGTTATTATCTGATACCAAAAATGTGTATTAATACATGTAAAGCTATTTAGCAAAATATACAAGAAATATAAATCGATTACATACTAATTGCCTTTTTCTTCTTCTATTCTTTCATGGTATCAGAGCTGAAACATTAGCCGCGTCATTCAACCGCAAACACTTCATTCTGTTCAGCCTCACTCGCCCATAATCTTGCAATCAACACAAACCATAGACACAGTCATTTCATCAAACACCTAACCTTCTCACAAACAGAGTAGAAACAATAAACCCCTATCACAACAATTGCAATGGCCAACCTCACCTCTCTCACTCTACCATTCAACCAAATCACAAATTTCTTAACCACACAATTAAACTCATCCAATTATCTCATTTGGCACAATCAAATTCAAGTTATTCTCATTACCTTTGACCTTATTGGATACGTTAATGGCGATATCCTCCCACCCACTACAACTCTAGATGATGTGTCTTTCGAATACATCAAGTGGCAAAAAATTGATCGACTGGTATATTGCTTCCTCACTGCCTCCTTGTCCAGCTCCACCGCAAGATTTGCTATTGGTTGCACTACTATTCGTGATCTTTGGCTAGCTCTTGAACGTTATTTTTTGTAGCAATCCAGCTCCTAACGCTCTATACTCCGACGCAAGCTCCATACCCTAAAAAAGGAGGACCTCTCGATCATTGATTTCCTTGCCATGGTCTTCAACACTGCTGATTAACTTGTTGCTATTGGCAATTCAATCTCGAACAAAGACCTTGTACTCTTCACTCTCAATGGTTTAACTCTAAACTACGAATCATTCATCACAACGATTGAGCATCGCAAATCACCCGTCTCATTTGGTGACCTTCGAGCCAAACTTCTTTTCCAAGAGCAACGACTTTTGTCCTTTCACTCTTCTGTTTCACGAGATGTTGCTTTTGTTGTTTCTTTTATAAGTTCTTAACAACCCAGTGGACGCGGCAGCAACAGAGGAACTCGAGGACGAAGGCGCTCGTTCTCTTCATCCTTCAACCCTAATGGGCTCCCTGGATAGTGGCAGACGAATCATAGACCGCGCCACATGTCTTTCTCCAGCTCTAGTACGCCCACCTACAACAATAACACCACCTTCAAGCCCATAGGCCCATACACCTATGACCCTTACTCTCAATCCCATTACATTAACTCAAACCAGACCCAGCCCAATCATTTATGCTAGTAGCCCAATTACCCAAATAAACCTCCTATCCAATGTTATATTTGTTGGAAATGGGGACATATTGCAGCTCACTGTCAGTTCAAGTATTCTAAATCTCGAAATTGCCCAATCCACCCTCCACTTGACCCTACCAATCTTTCCACTGCTTTCACCGCATTAAATATTCAATATCCTTCGAATCCTTCCTCCAACACTGTCACTAAATGGCTTCCAAACACTAGTGCCACCAATCATATAACACTGAATTCTCATCTTGTCAACTCTGAAATACCATACAATGGTCCAACTCAAGTGATTGTCAGTAATGGACAAACTCTTCCTATTTCCTCTACTAGTAATGTTACTTTCTCCACAAAAAATTGTTCCCTTCACCTTAACAATATTTTAATTATCCTAAATCTTACTACAAATCTACTCTCTGTTGCTAAGTTCATGAAAGATAACTCTTGTCTTATTGAATTTAATCCATTTGGTTATATTATGAAGGATCTCAAAACCAAGATGCTACTATTTGTGGGATCCATCCACAGTAATCTCTATCTTATCAAAATCCCAAACCACTTTAATAATCCGATTGCTCTCTAAGCTACGTCCACTTCGCTTACTTTACTGCATCAACATCTAGGTCATCCCTGTTCTGCCATACTTTCTAGGTTATCTCTTCCTTTTAAATTACCATCACATGTAATGAATAATTGTACTTCTTGTTTATTAGGAAAAAGTACTCGTCTTCCATTTCCTTTATCTTCTCATGTTTCTACCATGCCACTACAAATCATTCATTGTGATATTTGGGGACCATCACCATCCATCTCTCTTTCTAGTTATCGCTACTTCATAATTTTCATTGATGACTTTAGTTGTTACACTTGGATTTTTCCCTTAACTCAAAAAAATCAAGCTCTTCCTCAATTTCAAAACTTTAAAACAAATACTGAAAATCTCTTTTCCATTACCATTAAAACCTTCCAGTGTGATGGAGCTTTTGAACTCATCAAAGGCGCCTTTGCCACTTACCTCACTGTGCATGGCGTCTCTTACCGCATTTTATGCCCTCATACTCCACAACAAAATGGCCTTGTTGAGCGAAAAATTCGTCACATCATTGAACTTGGCCTTACTTTTCTCCTACATGCCTCTCTACCTAAATCCCTATGGTTTGATGCATTCTCTACAGCTACATATCTCATTAATCTATTTCTAACACCTATCCTTCATCACAAATCCCTTATGAAATTCTTTTTCTCCAGCCACCTGATCTATCTCACCTTCGTGTTTTTGGTTGCGCTTGTTTTCCTTTCCTTGGGGCAACGCGTACAGACAAACTGATCCCAAAATTTAGACAATGTGTCTTTATTGGGTATTCGATATAATACAAAGGATATCATTGCATTGATCCTAACATGTAATATCCCATCACCGATGGGAATGTTAGAATAGTAATGTGGAATGGTTTATAAGTGCTTAGAATTGTCTTGATATAGTCATGCATACACATATACGTGAATAGTAAATTTTGCACATGTAAATGACTATACATGCATTCATGACATTTCCCAGTATAGTTGTCAATAAATGTGGTTGTTATAAAAAATGTGAATTGTGTGTATAAAAATGAGTTGGAGAGGGTCTTTGAGGTTTTAGAATTTTTAGGAAATTTTTTAAAAAATTTCTGGAAATCTTGGGGTAATTTCTGGACTAGGAAAAATGCCAAGTTCCAGACTGATTGTGTACCGGTAGTAGAAATTACTGTCCAATGGCACGGGAAATTTAGATAAATGACTTTAGGATTTAT
>JANIJF010000211.1:38038788-38049643 GCA_024520955.1 Erythroxylum bequaertii | reverse complement strand
AAAAATTATTGTTATTTCAAATTAATTGTCATTATTATTTATTATTAAGATTTTTGAAAGCATGGTTGATGTAAACAATAAACCAGTAAAGTATACAGTACAGCTGTATAATATATCAATATAGACTATTTTGCAATTTTTAAAAAACTTAGGGACTATTTTATAAATTTAAAAAATATCCCGAAACGGTACCGGTACAGTTTCGTTCCAGAGCTCAATCCGGTACGGAGCCCGATACGGTATTCATAACATTGCTACTAATCCACATGGTATTAGAATTTACTGTTAAATTTTAAAAAATATTAAAAAGTGTCATCAATATTACATGACACTAAACTAACAAAAGTTTAACACCGATAAATTTTACTTACTACCTATTTTGAAGGTTTCAAAAATATTAAAGTTTGGCCTTTGATTATGACACAAGCGTCAAGATTTTATAATACACTTTTGGCTTCATGCTTATTTTCTTTCTAAGGCCAGGGCAATGGTGAGTGGTTCAATTCCTCATCAAAACTAGGGTAAGCTAGAACAGAAAAATAAGTGGTACTCGTACAAAAGCCAATTGCAATTACAACAAGCTACCCTAGCTATAATCCGAAACTAAGACATCCTGCAACAATGCTTGCTAAAGGCACAGAGATATTATCATCCAATACCTTTGTGGTTGGAAGCGACTCCACAAGTGTAGCCACCAACGAGACCATAGCAACCCTTCCCGTTGTATTTGTCCAGTCCAACTGAAAATATCCCAGTCTTGAGTAGTAGTACAGCATCCTATGAATTTTTTTACAGAAAATTTCAGGTCAACTGCGAAACATCTGTACAAATAACACATTTAGCTTTCTTTCATGTTCATGATTTGGTTATAATGGGGACCTCAAACGCACCCAATAGAAATCAGGAAACCGAAAACAAACATGGATATGCTACCAGCCCAACTCTTCTCCTGATTATAGGGAAGCTTCATTGACCCATATCTTCTTCCCATAATATCGGCCACTCCTGAATGTCAGTAGACTGAAATTAGTAACTGGAAGGTTAAGAACAGCAACAGGAACTCAAACCAAGCAACTGTTAAAGTTTTTACCATCCCCACCACACATCATAGCCAAGGAGATTACCCCAACTGGGGACTCCCGCCAAAAGACCAATGTGCATAAGATTAAAATGAGGACATAATACAAAGGCCCTCTCAGCAACTCCCTGCAATACCCAAATTCCCACTTAACTCCATCGTTGGATTGAAGCAGAAGTATAGTTAACATCTATTGTTCACTTACGCAGGTTTTCCTTCCCGAGTGACGGACTTTATGAGGCCTTCATCGGTAGCCAAAGAGAGGCCGTGGATGAGAAGCCTGAAGCAATTGGTAAGAGGCACCAGAGAAGCAAAGTATCGAGCTTCTGTTGAGGTACTGTGCCATTATAAAAATAAAAAAATGAATCCCAAATAGAAAACATTAAATTCGCTTTCTTTTTGTTTCAAGAGAGATTAAAGAGAACCTGAAAATGGGCCAAGCAATCGCAAAAAGCAATCCGGACGATATATGGACCAGTTTTCTACTCAAATTCTGTCGAAGACGGTTAAAATTGAAAGAGAAAAATAAACAGACAAACAAGTAAAGTGAGACCGAATCTTTCCTGGTTGATTAATAATGGAAGTGTATTTTCACAGCGTAGGGACCCCATACAAGCATTTCAGTTACCTGTTGAATAACTTTCCGTTCAGCGAGGGCATCGAAAGTGAGGACAAGAACGTAAGCGCCGGCGAGTACAGCCGCAGTAGCTCCGGCGTCCTGTAGGACGGCTCCAGCTCCAACAGAGAAGGCGGATGAGGAGGAGGCCACGGCGGCCGCATATGGCGCACGATGGATAATGTGAACACGAAAGATGGGAAGTGTTAGCGAAGATTGAGAGAAAGAAAGATTAGCGGAAGAGTGTAGGGTGGGACTGGGGCGTAGGATAGAAAAAGTGGGCGAGGAGATTAAGATGCTCATGGCATATGGTAACTTATCCTTCTGAATTTTTTTTTAAAAAAAAACTTAACTAAAAAGCATTTGAAAGAGAGAGAGTTTATCAGGAGACTCGGGAGGAGCGTTTCCTATCCTTGAAATCGGAGTTATTGTTTCGCACTATGTTTTAAAAATTTACCGCACATCAAATCAAACTCATTAAAGAAGAGATTAAAAATTTAAAGGTTAAATATTAACAATTGTAAAATTGGGATATAATAAATAATAAGTATAAATAAAATAAAATATATATTGACAAGGTTTATTAATATATAATAAAGTCTAATAATTTAAATTAATATTGAATCCAATATAAAATTTAAAATAAAAATATTTTTTATTATCATTTATTTAAAATTTTATAAAAATTAAAGTGTTTGAAAGGATTCTAATTCTATTCTAACCTTTTTTTAATGTCCTTTAAACATAAATTTTTTATATTTTAAAATATTATTTTTAGCACATTTTAAAAATCAAATATATATATTAATTAATAATTCTATTTATTAAAAAATTAATGATAAAAATAATATTTATTTTGGACAACAATAATTTAGAAAACTTAAATTAAAGTATAAAGAGAACATAAAATTTGATAAATATAATTTATTAGTAAGATTAAATAAATTTAGTATTTTAAGGATAAAAATAGTAATTCATTTTTTAAAATAGTAATTTAAAACAAAAATTTTAATTAAAATATAAAGATAAAATTTAAAAATATAATTTATTAATTAGATTATATGATAGAATTGAAAAGACAACAATTTCATTAAAAACTTCGTTAAAAAATGTCAGAGAGGCACGACTCACAAGGACAAAGTGTCGCCCACATAATTAAATAAGCTGACAGATATCCACAGTTTGTTAGGAAGGACTGGGCCCACATACTTAAATGAACCGACAAATAGTCGGTTTTTTCAAAAAAGCTGACCGGTTAAAACCGGCCGGTTTTTATCATTAAGTAATATGAAAATGAATCGAACCGAAACTCAAGTGATTAGTAATTTTTTGGGTTAAATAGACCGATAAATTTCAGTCGCATCTTTTACTATCTTCAACCGCAATTTGTTGATATTTTGTATAGGACACTTCCTGCTTTAAGTCCATTAGTTAAGCAACACCCGTCAGTTCTTTTAAACCTGCTTGGAATAATTAATATTCTAATTACACTTCCATCGAATTTATAAACGCGATTTTAGTATTTTTTATATATAACTCAATACAAAATAAACGATATAAAACTAGAACTTCTTGCTCGTTATTTAAAAAATTAGAATTATAAAAATATTTATAATCTATTTTACATAAAATATTAAGCTAACTGTCAATTCCAAAACTACGGAATCAATTCAATTCAGTTGAATTACCTTGGTTTCCATCGTAGAAAAGTAACTGGATGGATATTCTGCTGGAAATGAGGAGGATACATATGCAACTTGGTAAGAGTAAAGTAGCAAAGAGGTAAACAATGGGGAACAGATGGATATTCCGCTGGAAATGAAAAGTGATACATATGCAAGAACAAAACTTGGTAAATGTAAAGTAGCAAAGAGGTAAACAATGGGGAACATAGTTTTAGTACAAATCATGCGGTTGCTTTCTTACGGGCAAATCTTTGTAGGGAAGTAGGAAGCTCATTTACTTGGCTGATTTTCTGTTTCTTTTTTGTTGGATTTTCCTCCATTTGCTGGTCAAAGAAAGGCCTCTTGGCTTTCTCAATAACCTCCTTTCTCTTCTTTACTCTCTTACTAGGCTTATTCCTCCCCTTTGTCTTCTTCTTGAATTCAACGTTCTTTGCTGCCTCAATAGCCCCTTCAATCTTGGCTTCTACCTCCTGTTTTGTTGGTTTCTCTCTACTCTTTGGAGGCCTCAGAGTACCAATCCTTGAAGGGTCCAGCATAATTGTCTCGGGTGGGAGCTTGTCGAGAAGAGAACGGATTTCTTTTTCTTGCCGTTGTTTTGGTGTTTCAAATGGGTTTGCCAACCATGTATCAAAGTTGGGTTCACCTGAACCTGGTATGAGAATTGAAGACCATCCCATCGAGTGCCCTATGCCCAGTACGTCTTCATATGGTCGAAATAACACCTTTCCTATTTGATACCCTTTTACCATAGAATGATTAATATATCTGCTATAAGTCTGCGATCCTGAAAAATCTCCTAGAATCTGAACGAATGATCCAGTTGCAGCAGCCAGCAAGCCTTTCTGACTGAAGTCTACGGTCTTTGCATGGCCTGAGATAGTTTGGAGAACCTCAAATTTCCTCACGTCCCATATCTTAATTTTCCTTTCCTTGCCAGCAGTGGCCATGAGATGTCCATTAGGATGGAATGCCATTGCTGTGATAGGCCCTGGATGGCATAACATCTTGATCAGAGGAGCGGCAGTTGTGGGCTTCCACATGCTCACAGTACCGCCTGAATGACCTAAAGCAATAACTCCATTAAAGGGATTGACCTGCATCACATCTGTTCGACCAAAACCTGTTCTAAAATTAGCTACCATCTGACCAGTCGTAGTATCTTGATAATGAAGCTGCCCATATTTATTTATTGATGCCAGGAGAAAATGATTTCTAAGAAACTGAAGCCTTGACACTGCACCATGTTCCTATAGCACGTGCATACAATCTTTTAGTACAATTCACAGTATTCCACAATAACAGACAGGACTTCTTACAATAATAGGAGGGAACCAAATAACATTTAAGTACTGTAACATTTTAAATTTTATTGATAGGATCATCATTTAACTAGCGACTCAATAAATTAAAAAAAGAAACAAAAGAAGCAAGGAGCCCTCCAGAGCTGCAAGACCAGCTACAGTTTAATGTTTTCACCTTGTTAGCTTTTTCTTTTCCCCCTTCAAGAAGATGAATGAAAGTTTAACTAATTGCATTCTTAGAAGTCCAAATGCATCTTCTAAATGGGAAAAAAATTATCCCCCAAATATAACATATGGCTTGCTTATCAAGTATTTATCATGGGGCTAATTAGTTGTCTCATAAATAAATCAAAAGGATAGAAATGACCAAAGAAAGGATATAAACTCCCTCTACGTTATACATGCCAAGCCAACAAAAAGCTTTTTCAACTAGAATCTGTATAAAGTTAAGTTGTACAGAATGTTCCTCAAAAATTAAAGCCAAGATACATGAGATACCAAGAAAAAGCTACTAATCTACAAACACCCAAGTGATTAAAAGTGAAGCTGACACAAGTAATTATTAATCAAAAACTTTTAAAAAATTTTTGGCATGTTCAAAAAGTGAGGAGCTTACTACAGCTTTTAGATCCATCACAACTCATCAAGGACAGGACAGGATACTGACCTTTAAACAATGAAGTTCAACACCTTCCCTGTTATAAATATACGTGTACCTGTTACCATTTGAAAACGTTAGCCACACCATTCAAATAGAACTGCAAGACAATCAAAACAGTCATTTTTGGGCAACTTGTGTTAGACAAGGCATTGCAACAAAATACTACTGAAACCCATAACTTTCAAAATCCCAGGTATCTAATGTTAAGCCTCACATCCTAATAAAGCAACAATAAGTAAAATGTTGCATAACAAAAAAATGGCTGCCACTTGCAATTTAGTTTCAGTAACACCATGGAGTATAGATCAAGAGCCCTCATACCTCATTAAGAGTACAAAATTCAGGAAGGATATATTAACTCATAAAAACTCTAGGAGATCATACAGTGCAACAGTGGTATATACCTCTCTATTTTCGTACAGAGTTTTCCTTGATAACAAGGCAAGTCTAACTTATCATAGCAAACAACACTCTTTTATTAGTTTCTTCCTATTAAAATAAAGCAACATACTTTTTCTGAGCTGCAGCAAAAAATAGCTCATTGTGCAAGAACGCAATGTCCCTTGTTGTTTCTCTAACCTGAAAGAACAAAACATAATCAGTAAACATTTGTCTAGCCTTCTAGAGAAGAAAGCAGGAACATCCATGTCTTGATAAGAATTGTTTCTCTAACCTGAAAGAACAAAACCTAATCAGTAAACATTTGTCTAGCCTTCTAGAGAAGAAAGCAGGAACATCCATGTCTTGATAAGAAAACCAAGTATCAACAGGTCAAAAGGGGATCAATCAGTTTTAAAATATTCAACCTAGAAAGAAGACAATGAACAATGGATAAAAGTAAATATTTATAAATACATTTGCAACCACTTCGTTTTCTGGAAACAGTATAAGCTAATACTTGATAAAATAAGTAATATTATGTATTAATCTACAATAGATCCAAAATACCACATATACTCACTTAGGGGCATATTGTATTTACATTATGATGAAATGTCCATTGAACACTCAAACGAGTAATATCACACATAAAAGCAAATACCAATCATGTAGCTAGAAAGATATATGTTGAAACTGTAGCAGAGTTATGAAACTTGTAATTTACAACATTTCAACAAAACAGAAGAACAAGCCAGTAAAATTTATCATTGCACTCTAATCTATAGGCAAATAGATCAAGAAGAAAGGAAAAATAAGCTGAAGATCGGAAATAAGACCTATTAACCATCTGAGAGAATAATGTGTCCAAGAAAAGTTTTATTCACTCTTTGGCCGTGCCTCACCAAAAGCAGCTCAGCCTTCAAGAGCAAAGCATACCTGTATTTCTCGGATTAGTTTCATATCTTTCATGTCTACAACTGCCAAGTGGCCCTTCCGTCCAGCAACAGCCATGTATCGACCACTTGGGGTGAAATCCAAAGTATATGGACCAAGGTCTGCACATCGCAGTCAAAAAGATATATTCCATACAGTTAGGTAATTGCACTGATTTTAAATCTTTAGGACAGGAATAAAACAGAAAATTAACCCAGATACTACAGCATGAAGAGGAAAGATCGAAGGGAATAATACTCATTCTCCCTGAGCTTTAAAAATAGCACAAGAGAAAATAAACAATCCAGTGGAAACAAATTCAGCAACAGACACCTACCAGGTAACACTATATCGTACTGTTTCCTTTTACTGGAGATATCAACTTCACGTCCAATTGCTACCTGTTTGATTCTCCATGTCTTCTCTAAGCCTTCAGTCTCTAAATACCCTCCCTCACTGGGCATAAGCCACTGTATGTACACACGCAAACCAGTCAACCTCGCACATAAAAACTCAATAACACCATCGAAATTCCCTAATATTTTACACTGCAATCTCTCAAACCATATCGTAACACATTCATCATATTCCTCATCATCAACATAACAGACACAGTCTAAAGTTTCAGATTTTGTAATTCGAGAGAACTGATAAGGGAAATAAGAAACTAAAAATTGGTGACCAACACCAAGAACTCACTTTCTCAGTCTTGGCAGCAGCTTTAGCTGATATACCATATAGCTCTTCTCTAACAGAAAGTTGACCCCTAAGCTTTTTGTCCTTCAACGCCTGCATGCAAACGGGGAGAGACATTACAATGCAGCAAAACTCTAAAACAGTTTCGAAACTAAACATCCCAAGCAGAAATATTCAGACCTCCAAATTGGCACCTTCTCCTCTAAGATACTTCCTCACTTTAGAATCCAACTCATCAGCCAATTCCTGAAAATATAAAGCATCTAGAATCAAGATGTTAAGTTAACTATACACAGACTAAGGTAAGGTACTGGAATTAATTGACACCTGCTCAATAGGAGGCAAAATCTTCTCAGAATCACCATTCTCTTGCTCGACACCCATCTTAAACTGGAGAAAACACTACCAAATAATCATTTTTAAACCAAAAAAGAAGAGAATTGAAAGGAAAGAAAGCCATTGGAGGCGGTGAACTGATAGTTAACTGTTCCAAATTAGGGTTTAGCCACCTACACTTATAAGTATGCTTATGTGCGATATAAGAAATCCGAAAGTAAAGAGAAACAGGGCGCACAAGCGAGAAGAAACAGGCGGCCACCGGTGAGGGTGTGACAGAAATAAGCTTACGAAGGGCTAGTATGAGAGGTTTTGTGAGGGTTTCCCCTTATTAAAATAATTCCGAGGAACATTGATAGGCTTAGAAGCGATCTGCAAAGTGCAAACAAGCGTTAATTATTATTCAATGTTTTAATTTAAAAACCATATAACAAATAAAAAGTGTATTAAAATAAAAATATACTAATAATGCCAATCAATATATAATAAATTAATAATAAATCTAATAATTTAATCTAGATCTAACATAAAAATAAAAAAATTTATATTATCATTTATTTAAAGATTCGCAAAATTTGAACTATGTTTAAAGAAACTCAATGAAAATGGCTCTATCTCTATTCTTTCTTATTTTTTAATGTTCTTTAAATATACTTTATTATAGTTTAAATATTATTTTTAACATATTTTTAAATTATCTTAAGTAAAATTACTTATATATACTAATTAATAATTCAATTTGTTAAACAAATTCATGATAAAAATAATAATTAGTTTTTAACAAAAATTTAAAATTTTCAATTAAAGTATGAAATGAACCTGAACTTTTATAAATATAATTTATTAGTGAGGTTAAACAAATTTAATTTTTTTAAGGATAAAAATAGTTATTTATTTTTTAACAATTATAATTTAAAACAAAACTTTTAATTGAAATATAAAGAGATAAACAAAAATATATAATTTATTAGTTATATTATGTGAGAGACTTGAAAAGAAAAAAAAAGTAAAAAAAAAATATATAACACATTGACAATAGATGCACCGTCAATATTTGGTTCTTCAATTTTCAAGAAAACTGGCCAATTTTTTTCAAAAAAAACCTGCCAATTTATTTTTTTAATCGGTTGGTTGGTTTTCTTCAAAAGAGTTATAAAAGCAAACTGGATCAGAAATTGGTAAGTTCGTATTTATTTCAGTTGAACTAACTAGTTTGGTCTGAATTTTACTATTCTTTTTTGTTTTCATCTTGTTTTATTTATTTTGACTTTTCAACTTCCCGTTTTGAATAACAAAACTTCATCCAAGAATTAGCTAGTGTTTTATTATTAAAAAATTGTTTACAGTAAATATTAAAAATAAATATCAACGTATTATGTAAATAACAATGTCATTATAATCTGTTATATAATTAGTCTACTGCAACCTAAAAACTCATTAATTCAAATTTTAATCATAAGCCAATGCTCAGCTCATAAAACTTTTGAAGTTTGGAGCATCACATGTAAATAATAGGCCAATGTTTAAGCAGAAGTGAAAAACTAAGATAAAAGTAAATATCAAATAATCTAAAGATCAACCAACCAAGGGAATATATCATAACCAACCAAGAGAATATATCATTTTTATAATATAGTTTAGTGAATACAAGTATTATTCTTATAAAGATAGCAGTGTGTTGTCTTGCCTCTCGTTCTCTCTCTAAAAGAGTGCAAGTTTTGGTCATGCCTTGATTGTGCATGTTGAGAGTTTGTAGTTTTCTTACTGGTCTGTCGTCTTGGTTTTCTCTTCAGCAATATGGAGTCAGTTTTGCAAAAACTTACTATCCGGGAGAAAGAAGAAGCTGAGTTTGTGATACCTACGGAAGATATTCAAAGGGAGGAGATCAATTATGAGCTCTGCCTCCTAGGAAAACTGGTGGGTGAAAGGGCGATTAACGCAGAGGCACTAGAAAGAACGTTGTTGAATCTGTGGCGACCTGTGCGGGGCGCTTTTATCAAACCGATGAGCGATAATAATCTCTATGTAATCCAGTTCTATCATCATTTCGACATGAAGAAGATGCTAGCGGGAGGGCCGTGGTCTTTCAACAAGTGCATCTTGTTAGTCCATCAATGGAAGGAAGGGGAGAATCCAGTAGATGTCGACTTTCTTTATACTGATATTTGGGCACAATTTCATGGTCTTCCTTTGGGGTTTGCTTCGGAGGCGCTAGCAAAAAGTATTGGAAATCTTATGGGTACCTATCTGGAATATGATTCAGATAACAGACGTAATTCATGGAATAGTTTTATGAGGGTTCGGGTCAGGATAAATGTTGAAGAACCGTTGATGAGGAAGAAGATTATCCGAAAGCAGGGGGCGGCACCGATGGAAATCACTTTCAGCTATGAACGGCTTCCCCTTATATGTTACCTTTGTGGAATTATCGGCCACAGTGAATCCAGCTGGCCCAAACTTTTTGAACGATCGGAGGAGGAGTTATGTCGGGAATGGCTGGAGGAGATCCACGCCGAAGTACGAACCCGAACTGTGCGACAGACGGTGCAGTGGAAACGAGATCCCGGGACTGAGATTGGCGCTGATTTTACTCTACGAAATTCGGATGCCAGCTACTCGCAATCTAGAGGGAAGAATCCACATAGAATCGGCAATCGATTCTCTTTCTATCCGAAGAAGATCACATTCAAATCGACTGTCGGGGCTTCTTTTAATGTGGGCCAACATTTAGCTGAGGAAAATGGTATTATAACCGAAGGGAGGGATACCTTTATGTTTGGGCCGAAGGACAAAGAAGACTCGGTTATGGACATGGAGGAAAATAAAAAACGCCCCAGACAAGGAGATATAGGAATCATTGGTGTCGATGCGATGAATACTGAAGAAGTGCTTGTGTCTACTACCACATATCACTTATCAACGGCCGGTCTTGCTCAGCAGACCCGCCGAGAGCCATGAGTTACATTGTAGCGCCCCCTTACCGTAGAGTACACACCGGGATGCCCGTAGGTCATTTCGGTACATATCCTATGATAAGAGAGAACTACAGATAAACATCATTATACTCCACATGGCATCACAATAATAAAATATTAATATTAAATTGCAACTTTTTAAAACCCAAACTTTTTCCATTTCATTACATCAAACTCAGTAATTTACATAACT
>JANIJF010000211.1:37950039-37960773 GCA_024520955.1 Erythroxylum bequaertii | reverse complement strand
TACTCCCCTTTGAAGCCCGTGAACTCAAGCCATCGCTACATCTCCAAGAGGATCGGAAACCCTAGCCACGCATAACGCCGGCGATATCCATCACTGCTGGAATCCCGATGCTAACCATGGCTCCAGAGACTGACGGCTGAGTGATGGTGAAGTGCCTGGTGAAGGTGGATGGTGATCGAATGCGAGAATGAATGATGAAGGTGTCTCTGGTGGCTGCCGAATGTATGACTGATGATAAGTGTATTCGGTGTGTTTTTGTAGCCGACTGTGTGATATGGTGTCTCTTCTATGTGTAGCCGACCTCCTTTTGACCTAATTTGGCAAGTATTTAAAGAATCGAGGTCGGGTCGGGTCGAAACAGTGAGATAATTTCCATTTACGGTCCGGGTGCCCGCATGCACGTCGCGACGTGCGAATTAATGTGCGCCGCGACGTGTTGTTCAGCTTGTTCGCCGCGGCGAGCCATTTATTTGTCGCCGCGGCGTGTCATCTTGGACTCGCTCGCCGCGGCGTGTGAATTAATTCTCGTCGCGACGTGTGCTCTGGCTTGCTCGCCGCGACGTGTTGAATTGTTGACGTCGCGACGTGCGGTTGTCTGATGAGGCGTCGCGACGTGGAATGTGGCATACGTCGCGACGTGCGGCTCTGTTCTGCTGGACCTCGTCGCGACGTGCGGAAAGGCTCACGACCTGTTGACTTCTTGGCATGGTTGACTCCTTTGTGTTCCTACAATTAAATCACAATTTGCAGCATCAATTGTTCTTGGAAAAATTATAATACAATTAATATCAATTTGTAATAATTTTACTAACAAATTGGAAATAATGTGAGCTTAACACAAGGAACTAATTTAAGCACTAAAGTTGCAATTAAGAGTCAAAAAGTACATTAATAGTTATGAAAAAGCAGCCAATTAATAATGTCAACTTGCGGGTGTATGGGGTAAGCCTGCTGGCTTGGGTTAGATTTGCTATGCCTTCCTGGTCAATGTTTTGTGTGGTTTCGCCTTATTTTTACTTCAAAAAAAAGTATTATTCTTATAAAAATTGAAACTACTAATAATTATTATCTTTTTATTAACCAATCTACTAAAATAAATGATTGACTTTAAATAAGTGAACATCTAAACAAAAATTACTGAACTAAAAAAAACAAACCAAATTGATAAACAAGAATGAAGTAATCAATTAATAAACAATACCCAGAGAATTCCTCCTAAAACCTTTCTATGCTTAAATTTATCTAGATTCAATTACCAACTTTAGTTTCTTATATCGATAAAAATTTCAAAGTTATAACTATATTTTTTATCAAGAAATATAAATTATGTCATTAAGTTGATTGATTGAAATCTCTTTCTAATCAGATCGTTGAAGAACGCATTAACTTGTTCTATGAATTTCATTATTAGATTTGACTATAACATCATAAATATCATTTTTCAATCCTTATATATGAAATATGAAATAAAATCAAAATGTTAGTAAATTTCAATTCAAATATAAAAAGTAATCATGAATAATTTTCATGATAACTCAGATTCAATTGAATTCTTTAATTGAATCTTAATAGAAATCCCCTTTTAGTACTCCAAAGTTGTTCATTTCTTGTTTGAAGATGCTTTAATTCTATTCTCTAATGATTGATATATGTCTCTTTCTCATCATAATGGTTCCCTTTGTGTTAAATAAAAAAAACTTTAGAATTTTTGTAACAACATGACCAATATGGCTTAAACATAAACTCATGTCCCCCTTCCCCCCATAAAAACTCTCAATTTTGTAAAATTACCATCTATTGTGTTTAATTATGTGTTTAATATATGTTCTAACAGATACGAAATATTAGTCAATAGTTTGATTTCATAGCATAAAGATTGAGAAGTCATGTGTATGAATAAATTTACTATAATTAAAAGAAGTTGATTGTAAATCTAGAGATAGGTTGACATAAATCCATTAGATTATAGTCAAACCTAATAGTGAAATTAATAAATCGATAAAGCAATGTTAAAAACTTTAACCTGAGTAATTCGGTTAATAAACCTAGGATTAGTTGTTAGGATTCTCAAATGTGTTATTAGCATACGATAGGAATTTTCACGATCTAATAATCAATAAAACGATTACATAATAAAATGTTAATTATTTAATGTTTTAAGGGGAATTCATTACCTATAAACTAATTCTTGATATTAATTGTTTTCTCAGTAATTTCCTCTGTCTTTGTGTTCATTTTTGTTTCCTACTTTATTTTTTAAGTTTAAGTTTTTATTCAAGGCCAATCTAAAAATAAGTCTTATTCGTACACACATTATCTTGCAGTTATCAATGAGAGAAAGGAAAGATAACTTTACTCTCTATTATTTGTAGCTAGGATATTTTTGAATCTTAGTGCCTATTTTAGACCAAGTTTTACAAAAAAAAAAACTGAAAAGAATGGTGGAATACTATTAACTGTTATAATAATTGTTTGAGATGATACAAGATCTTTTAAGCTCGTAAGTAAAGATTTATAAGGATGTTTTTGGTAGTTTTGGAATGCCCTTTGCTATTTGTTAAAGAGATAAACTTGATCCAAGTTTTTTTTTTTTTACTTTTGTTAATTGTTGGAACTTAATCATCATTTTTATTTTATTTATAAAGTTAATTTTATTTTCTTATAGTTTCTTAGTGACACCAATTCAGTTATGATGTTCTAAAATTGCAAAGGTGTGCAATTCAAAGTTTGAGTTAATGTGTGAGTGCAATCGTGTGTGAAAAGAATTGGAGCACATTCATCAATTCCAAGAAAATGAATAGATTGGAACACAAAAGATTGAACAATTTGGTCTTTATTTGATACAATTTAAAGCTTTGACAAAGGTATATTATTATCATTATTAAGTTGAATATAATTCTTTGTAATTTCTTAATAATTTAATTTTATCTGTGTCTAGTTTTGTTAATCCAATTTGTCTTGACCATATTGATCTCTTAATTGATTGAATTTTTTAGGAATCAAGTTTGGTAGATGAAAGTGAATTAGACGATAATCTTGAATGATAAAGTATAAACATGTCATTTGGTGTGATAAATTTGAATGATGGTAATGATGAGACTCTTCTGAATGATGAGAATTTTGTATCAAATGAGAATTGAGATTAATACGATTTGAGTGGATATTTAATCGAATGAAGTTCCAGTTGTCAATTTCTCTTTTTTAAAATTTCATTTATATTTGATGTATATATTAAATTTTATATATGCAATATAAATATAAAAATCTTAACTGTCAATGCTTTTATTTTATGTTTCGCTTATAATTAATTGTGTTATTCGGCACAAACTCTTATGTAATACTTGTGAAGTTATAAAACTTTATTATTCTTTCTATTTGATATTTTGATATAATTATTCTATGCGATGAAATTGTAGCATTTTAAGTAATTTGTAATATCTTTAATTTTATAGATATATGATGCTCAAATGATTTTTATAATAATTACAGTTATTGTTTACACGTGAAATATGTAAAAAAGTAATATTAATAGAAATAAAAAGATTGTTGTTATTTTAAATTTCTATTACTATAATTTTTAGAGACATCAATGATGTAAAATTAAAAATTATACAACGTAATATATCGAAAGATTGTTTTTTAATTTAAAATTAGAAAGTATTTTACATTTTTTAAAATTACTTGAGAATCTTGAGATGACACTCGACATAGACTAATAGTATTATACAAAAATCAAATTTAATACCGGTACTCAATGTTGACTGATAATACTGTACCAAAACTAAATTGAATGTGGATACAATATTCATAACATTAATTTAAACTAATTCCTCAACAATATACGCAGATCGTATATATATATATATAGATGTTATAAAAGATAAAAATAATATGGTGTGCCACTAATTGTTAGTGCACCAAATGCACCACTTAATTGTTAGTGCACCAAATGCACCACTTAATTGTTAGTATACCATTTCTATTATCATGAAAGTATTTGATTAGAAATTTTGTACTATAAATAGAAGAGTTAACTTGATGTAAGTAAGACCATTTTTTATATAAGAAAAATTCTCCTCTCCCAAATATTCTTAAGTTTTAGTTTCGGTTTTTATAACAATAGCTTATTTTTGTTATTTTATCATATGATATTTATTTATGTTGAATTATCAAGATTTATTTTTATGCACTTGAATTTATACTATTTAATTTTATGATTATCTTATAATTAGGCCACTTAGAAGAATACTATAATACTACATCAACAACAATATCTAGTATAAATCTCGCTGATACGTGGGATTTAGGAAGGTTCAATAGTAAGTAGGTTTACCCGAACCAGTATGAGAATACTATAATATAGTGTGATATTAGTTAACTAATTATGTTTAAAACTCCCTAGTAATTAAACAGTTAAATAATATTAATTTACTCCATTATTAATGGATATACTAAATTAAATAATAAAATATAAATTAGTCATTTTTTATTAATTAGAGCTTAAGTTTAATAAATACAAAAAAGCATATGTAAAATATAAAAAGTTAAGAGAGATATATCAAAATTTAAAAGACCCATTGTAAGCCGATTTTATAAAGTTTTTTAAATATGTATTACATGTTTTATGTCGTAAAAATTATATGTTCAAGATCCTAGTTTAGCATTTTGTTTGGATTAATTAAAATTTTATTTTTCTATAATGTTAAATCTTCCACAATACTCTTGCCAATGTCAAGGTGAATTGTAAAGAATTTTTATGTGACATTGGAAAGATAGGTTTTGAAGCAGGACAGGACACATTCAATTAATTTAATTAAGAAGGTTCTCATAATCTCATTAACTTTTACCACGCAGGACAAACTGTCTACAAGTTATGGAGATTGTTTCTTAAGTTGCCATGCAAGATAGATGAAATTAATGTTATCTTTGGTTGGTTAAGGAACGCTGACCATCAAAAGCTGATGCACTTTAGGGAGCCTCGAAGCCGAAGGCAAGTCACTTCACCTTGTCTCATTTCAAATTGGTCACTCCTTTTTCCCAGGAAGTAATAACAATTTGATAACAAGTGATCATAACCAAAGCTCTAATATTTAAAGAGTACCCTGCAATTTTGGGCTAATTTCACAACTTTTGCTTCATACTTCTCCAAATGTTTCAATTAAGAATCCTGCATAGAATGCACGCACAAGTATACAATTGCAAACAACTAGAGTGAGTACTGTTACTTGAACGCCTTCCTCCGGTGATCAGTTCAACAAAATTGCATGGGGGCTATAAGTTGAAACTTTTAAGGTCAATGGGTAAGCTTTAAATTTAGCGAACGTATCTGCTGGAACTGGAAGCCATTGCTCTTGGTCTTCCAACGTCTTTGTCTATTCTTTACCACACTAAACCCTTCTTAGTTTCGTGCACATACAACGACTCAACAATGGCGGCTGGTGCTCATTTCTCTCGCCCACCTTCCCTATCCATAACCCTCTCTAACTCTCTGAGTCAGAACCCATTTCCCAAAAGCTTTATTCTTGCCCCAAGAGTCACCAAAACCACCTCAAAGTTCCTATCTTTAAAGGCAGTGTTGTCACAAGACGCCTCCAAGACCAAGACATCAACGCAAGACATTGCGCCATTCGAGCATTGCTTTACCAAGTCTTCAGATGGCTTCCTCTACTGTGAGAATCTCAAGGTCCAGGATATCATGGAGAATGTGGAGAAAAGACCCTTCTATTTGTATAGTAAGCCCCAGATTACTAGGAATTTTGAGGCTTATAGGGATGCTTTGGTGCGTTTGAAGTCAATTATTGGATATGCGATTAAGGCCAATAATAATTTGAAGATTTTGGAACATTTAAGAAAATTGGGTTGTGGGGCTGTTTTGGTTAGCGGGAATGAGCTGAAGCTTGCACTTCACGCTGGATTCGATCCCACCAGGTATGCTTATGTGAAATCTCTCGTCTCTTAGAGTAAATTTTTCATCTCCAATCGGAACTTGGAAGACTGGGAAGTTAAATGCTGGTTCATTCATTTGATCACTTCCAGCTTGAAAATGGTCAGGATTGTCTGACATTCTTATGGACTACCGTTATTTTTGGCTGGGACTTTTGGGTGGCGTTCAAGAATTGGATATTATATTTCATCATTAGCGGTTGTATCAGAAAATAGCGATTTTGATATGTAGTATATGGTTTTATATTGGCCGGGTTTTTGGAGGGTTGATTGATACCGAATTTCTATGATGAAATTGTATAACGTAATTTGGATTCTGTATGAGCAGGTGTATTTTCAATGGAAATGGAAAGATCCTGGAGGACTTAGTCTTAGCTGCCCAAGAAGGCGTCTTTGTTAACGTGGATAGTGAATTTGATCTAGAAAATATTGTAACGGCTGCCAGCATAGCTGGCAAAAAGGTTAATGTCTTACTTCGCATCAATCCTGACGTGGACCCTCAGGTATGTGCCTGATACTTTTCGAGCACAACGTCAAGCCCTATCAAAATTCTCAGAATAATTGTTTTTGGGATGACTTAGTTAATTCATTACCTATTTGATTGAGGTAATTCATCGCCCGGAGAAAGTATTTGTTAATTGAGTAGGTGCTGCTTGGAATGAACCATTTGAAACTTGAGATTTTAGGGACATGAACTTGGCCTTCTTAGTTACAGAGCCATCCATTTAAGGTTTCCGCAAAAATTGGTTGAACTTGATCAGTTTGTTCTGTTCATCAAAAATTTTTATGCTCAAATACTTTTAATGAGCCAAGACCTCTTACTGGTGTGCGCATAATTCCTGATATCAGTTCAAGTAAAACATATTCTACGTCATTCTCATTGTATGTTATAGTCATTAAACAACTAGAATCAGACTTGGCTGCTAAAGTAGTACCTTTGAAAGCTTACCAACAAAGGCAGCAAGAGCAGAAGGAGGAATGAGGAATAGTTTATGGCTGTCTTTAGTTTATATATTTACTATTACTTATTGCAAAGTGAAACTGCTACTTTTTAGGAGGGTTACTTTTTGGCAGTTCAAACTGTATATCTTAAAGGCAGTTTGGGACAGCAATAAGAAGTTAGGTGTATTTCAGAAAAGTTCTTGAGTACTTTTACTCTTGGAGATCATTGTGTTCTCTTTAACAAGCCCAAGTTATCATACTATAAAAATAGGTCATAAAGGAAGGAAAAGTCATAAATCTGGTGAACTACAGCCATACTTCAGTCTTACCAGGCCTATAACTAGATCTAGGGGACTTGATCATACTGTTGTATTTCACATTGTTTCTTTCGTATGGTATTACAACATGTGCCTGCACAATATCTTTTTTCAGTGAAGTAACTTATTGATGGGAGATCCCATTACCTGTTGAATGGATATGCAATCAACAAAAGTAGCTGATTTACTTTCCTAATTTTTTACTGTAGAAGTTGGTAGCTTCATGATATTATTATTGTTTTAACTGATTTATATTTTGTATCATGTAGGTCCATCCTTATGTTGCCACTGGAAACAAAAGCTCAAAATTCGGTATTAGAAATGAGAAATTGCAATGGTTTTTGGATGCTGTAAAGGCACACCCTGATAAGCTGAAGCTTGTAGGGGCCCATTGTCATCTTGGGTCCACAATCACCAATGTATCTCAACTGCTGACATACTTGCAGTCTTTACTTTCGATAATATGTATTTGGAGTTTACCTAAGGTAGCTACTTATGACTTCGATTGCTGTAACTGAAAAGTCTACATTTCAGTGCCTTGTGGATGTAGTTCAGATGTTGAACTAAGTAAATCCAACCTTCTCTATTCTCTTATGTCTGTAGGTTGACATATTCCGGGATGCTGCAGTTCTGATGGTGAACTACATTGACAAAATCCGAGACCAAGGATTTGAGGTTGATTACCTAAATATTGGAGGTGGTTTGGGTATAGATTATTATCACACTGGTGCTATTCTTCCTTCACCAAGGGACCTTATTGACACTGTGAGAATCTTCCTTGTGCATGCCATTCCATACCTCCCATTGTGGCAAATTTTGCAGCATGTGCTAGGTGTAGTCCTCACTCACATGTAAAAAAGAATAAATGTAAATATGCCTGGTTTTTGTTTTGGACACGGCTCATGTTCAATACTAAGTTTTAATACTTTAGGATGGTGATTCTGGGATAGTACTCCTTGTATGTTAATTGTCTTGGTTTCTAAGGGCAAGAATGACTTCTTTACTGTAGTTAGCATAAACATGTCATGTTAATTACTTTACATGTCTAGTGATATGTGGTTATCCATATATAGAAACTCAAGCACTGGCAATGTTCATTGTTTTAGGTTCGGGAACTGGTGCTCTCACGCAATCTCAATCTGATCATAGAACCGGGAAGATCACTTGTTGCAAATACCTGCTGCCTGGTGAATAGAGTCACTGGGGTTAAAACCAATGGAACAAAAAATTTTATTGTGATTGATGGGAGCATGTCTGAACTTATCCGTCCAAGTCTTTATGATGCTTATCAAGTAAGCATGAATGCAGTATCACTATCTTTGTGCTCTAAGCACATCTAAGTGCTGGAGAATGTGCCTGCAATTATTGGGTTTTGTGTCTTCCTTTTTTGTGTTTTGCAATTTTTTGTTCTTCTAATTCTATTAATGTTCATTATATTTCAAAACTGGCATCTTGCCAAAGACTTCCAGTAAAATGTTTGGAGTGTGTAATCCCAAAGTTACAGATAAAACTAGTCTGTTGTTAGCGTCATATTTATTCCGAACTTTTTCCTCTTACATTTATGATAACTAATATCAAAATTTTCTAGAATGTACTATATGGTTTATGGTTTATGAGTCAATTATATTTGTCCAGGTTTCTCTCAACTTGTACTTCATTACAATTATTTTCGATTGATCCCATGAGTGCCTGCATGTGTTGGATTTAGCTTGTATCAAAAGTTCTGGTCAGATATCAGTATGTGGCTTTCTTCATGAGTTCGTATTGTATTGCTATGTTTAGCTCTCTCTTTCCCTTTAGTAAAGATAGAGACATCTGTGTTTTTTTGCAGCACATAGAACTTGTCTCTCCTACACCTCCTGAAGCTGAAGCGTCAACTTTTGACGTGGTCGGTCCTGTCTGTGAATCTGCTGATTTCCTGGGCAAGGACAGAGAGCTTCCAACCCCAGCTAAGGTAATGTTAGGATTTCTTGTTGGGAAGTTTATTTGATTACCTTCTTTCATTTTCTGAAAAAGTTTTGCTTTGCAGGGAACCGGTTTGGTTGTTCATGATGCAGGCGCTTATTGCATGAGTATGGCATCAACATACAATCTCAAGATGCGCCCTCCTGAGTACTGGGTACTTTATAGCTTTAAACCGCACATTTATATGATTGAATAGAGATTTCTTCCAAATACTATTAGATATGGTTCCACCATGTATGCGGTTTTCTTAAAATCTCTCTTTTTAAATCTGTGGTTGAAGAGTCTGCATCTTAAATTTGTAATATCTCATTAACTAGCTAAACAGAGCGCTTGCTTCAAATGTTTCTTGGGCAAAAGTTTAGTTTTGAATATTTAAATTATTTTGGTTAGGTTCAAGAAGATGGATCAGTGGCCAAAATCCGGCACGGCGAGGCATTTGAAGATCATCTGCGGCTTTTTGAGGGTCTGTAACTACAAGCCACACATTCACTCAGTAGCAATCGGGGTAAGAGTTGCAGCTTGAAGTTGTTGTAGTTAGACATTCTATTACTGTGAGGTAGGTGAGAAACAAATGAACAAATGATAGAATGAAGAGTAGAGATATTCTTCATCAGTGTATCTTGCCGTTACACAAACTGGGTAACGAATGATTCCATATATTTGGTGAGTTGGAGCTTATGTTGTTTGGAGATTGTTGTAAGTGAAAGATGAATGCATGTGCTTTATATCAAACCTATTATTCTGATAAGAATAGCTATGGAATGCAACTTCTCGTGGAGCCAAGCCAATGCTTCATGCTTGTAGGCTTGATGCCTAGAAGACAATAATAGCTATGGAGAATACACAACCTTGGCAGAAAGAAACAATGTGAATTTGAATACCGATTTAATTATTATTATATTAAAAAAGGAATATTGTTTTCTAGTCATATTCTGATTTCTGAATCCATACCACATAGCAATACTTGATAGGAAGGATATGTTGTCCCACTCAACGCAACTCAAGTGGTGGGAAGGATATATCAATCAATCAGTATTGAGTCCTCTTTCTTTATGTGAAATTGGACTCTCCATCACTATGTTTCTTTTACTTTTGACAAAATGAGGGATGGAGGAATAAGTGTAAGAAGTGCAGTGCAAGTGGTCCTACGAAACTCCTTAGACTAGATGGGCTTTTACTTTTTAGTTTTCATTCATACAACAAATCCAACCCACTTTCTTTTCAGTGTGCTTGTTACATACATTACATACACAATCCTTTTGTTATCAATTTTAATTCTGCCCAAGAGATTCCACTCTTTCTTGTAATCATTTCAACACTCTCTCTAGTCTCTAGTCTACACATCAAATAATGTAATAATAGATATCTGTAAATAATACCATTTTGATTGCATTCCAACTTCATCACATCTTTAAAAACCAATACCAAAGGATATACGTATGTCTAATGTTTTAAAAATCGGACCGGTGATTGAATCGGAGAAGCAACTGATTCAAGAGTTAATGGTTCAATCGAAATTCAACTGTGGTTGAACCGATGATTAATAAATATATAAATTTTTATTTTA
>JANIJF010000211.1:37677566-37688861 GCA_024520955.1 Erythroxylum bequaertii | reverse complement strand
GTACATATCCTTCATCAACTTGCTCCACATATTCAACTTCATTTTTGCTTTCATATCATTTCTAACTTTCACCCTAATTTCTTTCTATTTCAAAAATCTCTTATCCACCAAAAACACCATAGCAAATCATGAATCTATCCACATTTTGCATTCCCTACTTTACTCTTGTCTATCATTTCTTGTTTCAAAAATTATTCGTTCATTTGTTCTTAACTCGTGACTAACCATGAAAATTTCTCATTCAATAGTTCTAATCTTTCACGAAAAGTTCGAGGTCCAACAGCTCAATCCTTTTAATATTTGTAATGATTGTGGGTTCATAATTTGTTACATGAAGAATAGAGGAATGCTTAACTAAATTAAATGCATCCATAGATTTTATGTTTTCTTGCTTTTTTATTTTTCTTACTCATAAATATTTTTAATAAAAAATTTTAGATCATATCTAAGGTTGTTGAAAATAAGGGATAAATAGATTATGTGTCTCTAATTAGCTAATTATAAGGAAGGACAGGTATTAAGTACCATAATAAATATGTAGGTAATAAAATGATTTTCTTTTACATTGATGATAAATCATAGTTCTAATAGTGGATATAATTGAAGATCAAGGCTAGCTTTACTAATAATTCACTTTTATATTTTGTGGATTTACTTTTTTTACAAAATTTCATGTTATTATAAATCCTCATTTTGTTAATTGCTTTGTAACATAAAGATTAACATATTAGAATTCCTTGAACGAATGATCCTTTTTCTTCAATACAACATTTTTTTGTTACAGAAAGTTAGGATTTAATTTGGGTACAGATGACGACATCGCAAAGTTTAGTTTTGTTTCAGGCAATTCCTAGTTAATATGTTCATTATGCAATCTTCAAAACAATATGATCTACATTTTAATCTAGAGATCAAGAAGATAGTGAAAAGGCTAAGGAAATAAATCAAACTTTAGAAGCAGTTTAATATTCCAATTCTTTAACCAATGAAAATTATAACTACTAGTCAACCTCTACAGGAGCTTGTCAATGTCAACCATCACTCGGATGTGCACAATCAATTGTCATATTATTCTTGTACCTCTATTTGAAACTATTAATCGAAGATTAATAACAAGCTCTATTAATCCTAATTTTCCCTTAGGATGTATCTAATTAAGACAAGCTCTTTAATTAGGTCAAGCCATTAGATAACCTAGAGTATGCTCTCTAGATTTATTGTGACAACCACATTACTTAATAAGAAAACAGGTTAATTTAAGCAACGGCCACATAATTTTGGATTATTTAACCTATGTTATGTTATCCCTCATGATGCTCAACCATTAGTTTACCATAAGTGAATCAAATGTACAATGATTATGCATTGCAATCTAGATTCGGCCAATAAGTTTATACATGAATAATCTATTTGGAATATCTAATCATTTATACATAAATTTCAAAACAGTAATCATAAAATAACATAATCAATTCCAAAAGAGAGTTAAGAATAACACCACTAGATTAATCAATGCCCAAACATGTTCATTGGCCTTGATATCTCCATTGAACTAGAAAGATAAAGTTTAGCTCCTCATAGCTCTCCAAAAGAGAAGAAATCGGCCTCCTTTCGAGTCTCTAATATCTTTATGCCCTTTTTGACCTTTTAAATGACCTTTTATACTTAAAATTAAGGTTAAATAATAATATAAGGTCAACTACGTAGACATATAAGTGACTATGTATGTCAAGTTTGCCTGAAATCATGACCATACACGTTCACAGTGGGCCACACAGCTATTTTACACGATCGTGTTAGTCCCCATATGGCCGTGTAAGTTATAAGACTAGTTGAAACTACATCTTTAAGATCCTACATGCTTTCAGTGACTCACATTGTCCCATACACAATTTTGTGTATCATCTACATAGGCATGTGCACCTCTATATGGGTATGTGTAAGTTACAGTGACTCCATTTCTTGCATTCCTTGTCCCTTTTTCGCCCTAACTCATCTCTTTTTTGCTTCTAGTAAGGCAATTAAGATTAAACATCAATAGAATTACACCAAGGATATGTTTTTAGCTCATTTTGGTTTTCTTCTAACTTATACCTAAAACAAAATATGAACTAAACTAATTATCTTAATCATAACATAACATTAATCACTAGGTTTTAGGGAGTAAGTATATAGTCAATCAAGCACTTATTATATAGTGTGATTTGATGAAAAAAACAATGGCTAGATTTCGAAAGAACTGGGAGTGGGCTTTGATACCTTGAAAGCGTAAAGTAGTGAACTTGAATTTCTTATTTTCCGTATTTTACAAAAAGAGGTTGACCCCTTATGGTGAAGTTAGTAGACATGCTGCTCTTAGCATCTCGATTTGAGTCTAAGTGGCAGCATAAATGTCTTTTAATTTTCAAAAAGAATAAGTCCTATAATAAATTCAATTATTGATTTCAATTATGTAGAATTTAGGCCCTCTCTTTTTCATTTCTTTTTAAGTTCAAATTTGTTATGATATTTCAAATTTAGAATGTATATTAACTCATATATCTTTTTCTGTCATTTTAGTTATAATTATAGTTAACTTTATTATTCGATGAATTCGTCAGATTATATGATTCACTAGAAAAAGATATGACAATTGTTTTTTTTTTTGTATAACAAGATTATTGGCTACTTGTTGGATTTATTCAAGACATTTACCATTAAGTAATTTTTATTAATCATTAATATTTCTTTCATAGAGTTTCTCCATTATTCATAAAATTCAGTATTTTCAAAAGTGTAAAAAAAAAGCATATTAGTTCTACCAAGTAATTTTCTTACCCAATGCTTTATGACTTCAACTCTGATAATTGATATACATCAATCCGAAATATTAGTACTCGCTCTTTAACCCAGTGGCTAATGATGCATGTAAGTATGATGATATTGGGCTATGCCCTTTTATGTGGATCATTATTATTGGTAGCACTTCTAATAATTACATTTCGAAAAGTCATACAAATTTTTGATAAAAGCACTAATTTTTTAAATGATTTATTTCCCTTTTGTAAGGTCCAATATATGATGGAAAGAAGTAATGTTTTAAGCAATATTTCTTTTTTGTTTTTTGTAATTATTATAGGTTTCAGTTGATTTAACAATTAGACTAATGGGGTTATCGTATTCTTAGTATAAGGTTTATCTTTTTAACTCTAGGTATTCTTTTGGGAGCAATTTGGGCTAATGAAGTACGGGGATCATATTAGAATTGGGACCCAAAAGAAACTTGGACATTTATTACTTGGATCATATTCGTGATTTATTTTCTTACTTGAACAAAAACAAATAAAAATTGGAACAATTTCAATTATGCAATTGTTGCCTCTATTGACTTTCTTATAACTTGGATATGCTATTTCGGAGTTAATTTTTTAGGAATAGGTTTACATAGTTGTTGTTCATTTACATTGACATCTAATTGAATTAAATAAGATTCTAATGAATAGAAGGATAGGATAACATAACACACATATGTAATAAGCTTGACATTTGACATATATAACAAATTTTCGACAAAACATTGAGAACCTTTTAAATCCTGATATTATTTGATTCAAAAATTTCTCACAGATGCCAAACATATCTTGTTCCAATTCATTTTTTAACTTAAATTTGAAAAAAGAAAATTTTTATTATATAAAATTGATTTTTTAAATATAGGATTTTTATTTTTGTTTAATAATTACCTATAAAATTAAAAATTACTTATAAAAATAATTTGATAGAATAGCTTTGACCTTGTTAATGGATAATGATAGTAAGAAATTTGGATACATACCAATCGTTATTACAAGAAAAAGGATAACAATAGAAATAAATAACTCCCAAGGTCCCGAATCAAAACAATAAGAATTAAAGGCATCAAACAACATCTGGCGTAACATAGATAAGAAATAAAATGGAGTTAATATCATTCTAGCTACTATTACAAAAATTAGTATTTTTTGTATTAAAAGAAATTTGTGGTCAATAATTATTCAAAAAATCTATAAATTTAGCAAAAAAACTGCCCATGCTTGGCATTACAAAGAAGGCTAATGATAAGATACAAAAAATCATGAATTTTTAGGCATTGGAGTTGCCGTTCCACTTGTTTCATCAAAATAAGGAAAACATATTCTACCAAAACTTGTTCCTGCCAAGAAAAACAATGCAACACTAATAAATCCACATTATATTATTTGTTTAATGGCTCCGTTGAGCCCCATATCGCTTATAGAACAAATTCCTACAATTATAAAACCCATATGAGATATATAAGAGTAAGCTATTACAAAAGTATACATGAGTACAAGTATAAGATAAGAGAAAATAATGAAAAGATAATGATACATAGGATAACAACAAAAATTTATATAGTTAAGATTGAGTTTAAAACATGTGATTAACACGTGTTATTATATTTCTCATTTGAGCTAACAATCCTCAACAATCTTAAATAACCTTATAAGTGGAGTCAAAAAAAAATTAATAATCAAGCAAGCATCCTAAATTTTATTATCTAAAATAATGGTATAAACCTCTTTTCCTTTCACACCCATTGATAGTTTATGACTTGAAAGGTGTTTACTTGTTATTAAATCTCAAAGTACTTGTTTAAAATTATATATATTTTTCAACGTTATAAATGAAGTTGCAAATCTAGTAGCAGCATGAAGCATAGCATCAATTTAATTTTCTTACTTTCTTAACAAACACAAAAATATAAGATGATTATACAAATAAATTGTGACCTTGGAATAAAATGAAGTAAGATTAAAAATATGATCAATAAAACAAATAGATTTTAAAATGACATTTATACAATAAGCAGTATAAGAAGACTAATAAATATGCTCATATTTGATTGGAACAAATACCTAACTAATACATAATTAATTGCATTATTTATAATAAAATGGACAATATTTTTTAGTCCAACAAACTCAATAATTTTAGAAAACAATTAGAATAAAGTATGAATACTTGTTACCGTATTAAAAATATTAACAATTAGATAAACTAAGAAAAATGAATAGTGAATATAAGGTGTGGTAGGTTAAACACAAGTACACAACCAAAATTCTAATACTATTTGATATGATAATTAATTCATGTTAACAGAAACTTTAAAATTAAGAAGAGAAGAATGTAATTTTAAAAAGAAAAGTTTAAAAGATGAGACATAGTCAATGAAAGAGATAAAGTAGGATTCAAATCACTATTAAAATTTACTAAATTTAATAACATAATAGTTAGTTATAATATCTCTAATTAAAAAGAAAGAAATTCATATATCATATATTATAAGGTATAATAGAGTGAACGACTAATTTATACCTTTTTCTACTTTAATTTGAAAAACTAATAAATTTTGCTTTGAAAATAGTTTTAAATATCATATCCAGGACCGGCCTTAAGCAAGGGCAAGAAGGACCCTCACCTAGGGCCTATGCTTATTAAGGGCCTACCAATTATAAGTTATTTTATAACATAGGAGTTTTCCATTTGAGCAAAACAGGTCTAGAAAGAGTTGTTCTTTTTAAAAGATTCAAAGAAGTTTATTTAAGGATCAAATATCAATCTCAATTTGGTCAAAAAATAACTTAGTTAGTCATCATACATATGAAAACTTCTTTTTGAGATGCAAAATAGCGGTAGAAATGGACATTTTAAAATGAAATTGCTATTGTTAAATGCTAAGATTCATTTTTTTTAATTGAAATTTAGTAAGAGAAGGTTTTAAATTCAAGAATTTTGTCTTGGCCTTACCTCTATCAACATCATTCCCATCTAAGTAAGAACTGCATCTCATTTATTCTCTTAGGTCTCTTTTTTTTCTTTTTAATTTTAGATTTTCTCATAATTCGTTTGACACGAAGACTGAGGAAAAGTTTAAATTTTGATTATGTGTATAGTAGCTTTTCAATCTAGGTTGAATTTTTTATTTTTGAATTGAAACTTAGATTAAATTTTGGGTATAATTATCTTTCTTTCATTTCCTGTTTCAATTGTGGTTTATTCGAATAAATCAAAATTTATCAATTTGATTATATATGATATTTGTCAATTGCAATTCTAAGTATAATTTCAATTCGAATTGAAGTTTATTCGAGTAATGTTTCTCTCTTTCATTTCACATATATCATTGTTGATAATTTTTATCTCTTATTTCCTTCTTTAATTACAATTTATCTCTCTTTCATTTATTAAGTCATGATTAGCATTTTCTAATTTAAGGATTCGACTGGTTTTGTATGTATAAATTTTATTTTGTAAATTCTTAATCAAATCTACTTTCAACATTTCTATAATGTGGATATTGTTGTTAATCTCTACTCTCCTTGGTGAAAAGTGGGTGGATCACTGTTAGTTTTGATGTTTTAAAATTACTTAATAAAAATTCAAAATAAATTATGACTATGATAGCTTTTATTTAAAAAGTTATTCTTTGTGTTTTCATTTTTAATATAGGATAGTAAATTTAGTTTTTTGTTTTTTTCTTTGTTATAGACATGTAATACTATTGTCATATCTTTGTGATAAAAGGTCAAGTTATTGTTATTCTGTTGTGCCTACCTACTTCTTCTAATTTCATACATGTGTTTTTGTTCAATTATTTTATATGATGTTGCCTAAAAAATATGCCTAAAAGTGAAAAAAAAGAAACAAGTAGAATAATTAATATCCTAACAAAGAATCATCGATAAATTTATTAAAAGAGTGACACTTTTAGTGAGAATTATGAAAATTTATGGGAAGATAGCCTTTTAACAACCTAAAGAAAATTTAAATGATGAGATTTATATTCATGAGAATGTTAGCAATTTAAGTAAATATAAACATGTGTTAAACGTATCCAATTTAAAAAAATTAAAGGTGGAAGAGAAGTTATTCCTTTTGTTAAATATTTATGATCCTAGAAATTAAAATAATATTGACAGTAAAATAAGGAACATTTTAATAGAAAAAAAGGCCTATAAAAAATTTAATCTTGTATTTCCTTTAAACAATACATAATTGCATATTTTTAAATTAATGTGACCTCAGTTTGTCTTAGGCCTATAAAATGTTAGAAACAACATTTTACCGAATTGTATTGTAAAATTTTATCATATAGGGTCTGGTTTTTGATATTGCAACAGCCATTCCGCAACAAGGTTCTTGTCTTGTGGGCATCTTTCTCACGTACAATAGCATCAACTTTCAATCCATGAAATCCGTTTTTGCAGACCTTTGGCATCCCTTAGGGGGTATAACGATTTCTGATCTGGGAGCAAAACGTTTTTTATTTCGGTTCTATAATAACGGCGATATGGAGAGGGCTATGGACGGTTCACTGTGGTTGTTTAATCGCCATTTACTTGTTTGGAATACCATTGAGAGAGGAGAAGACCCGCTCTGGGTTCCTTTACTGCATATTGATGTTTGGATATTAGTTGTAGATTTAAGACCTGGGTTTATGCGAGAAGAGGTTGCCAAGTCGTTGGGGAATTTTGTCAGTCAGTTTATTTCCTATGATGCTAAATCGTTCGCAATGTTCAATGATAGTCCAATAAGGGTTAGAGTTCGGTTAGACGTACGTCAGCCTCTCAAAAGAAAGAAAAAACTTGTTGATGCCAATGGAGATGTGTTCTATGCACTCTTTAGTTACGAAAGGTTATTTGTTTACTACTTGTGTGGTATCTTGGGCCACACGGGTCCTACTGTGAGTTACGCCTCCATAAGAAGCCGAAAGAATTGAGCTTTGGGTAGGATGAACGGCTTCGAGCTCCGGTTAGGCGGTCTGGTCGTCCAATAAGTCAATGGTTGCATGAGGACGAAAACCATGCTTCAAGGGCATTAACTGTGGAAGGAGATATTCGTGCAAATAATATGGTAACAGGAGCTTTAAAATCTCAGATTTTTTAAGAGTTACTTATTTGGGGCAAGTTCATATTTGAATGATGCGAGATTAGAGTTGGGCTAGATGGAAACAGACTCTATAGGTCGAATGAGTATTGACAATCTCGAAGAGGAAAGAATGGGTCCTACAGATGATGTTAAGAAGAGACCAAGGAATGAGAAATCACAGCCACCTTCTATTGTTTCTAAGAATGTTGATTCGATAGTTGGTTCTCAAACTAGAGTTTTCACTTCAGTTTATAAGATAGCAGCCAATCCTGTGAAGCGAGATGGGCAAAAGCAATGAGGCTGGTTAGTTGGAACTGTTGGGGCATTGGCAACCCTGGGGTAGTAAGAGCGCTTAGAGATTTATCTATGAGTTTTCAACCTGATGTGATTTTTTAATTGAAACACATATGCATGGTAGTAGATTAAATGAAGTCAAGAATTTAATTCATTTTGATTCCTGTTTTTATGTTGATAGTGTCGGAATGGGAGGTGGTTTATGTCTTTCATGGAAGTCTAATGTTGATCTCACTGTCACTTCTTTTTCTAATAATTACATTGACTGTCAGATTGTGTTTAAAGGCAAGGTTTGGAGATACACTGGTTTTTATGGGTTTCCTGAAATTCATAGGAGACGGTCTTCGTGGAATTTACTTACTTCTCTTGTGGCTCGTGACAGTCTTCCTTGGTTGTGCACAGGAGATTTTTAATGATATTGCCACTAATGATGAGAAGCAAGGAGGTCCTCCAAGAGCAGATTATCTTATTAATGGATTTAGAGAAGCTCTTTCTAATGCTGGTTTGTTTGATCTATATTCTACTGGTTTTCTTTTCACTTAGGAAGGTACTAATTGTAATGGTGATCGCCTCAAAGAAAAATTGGACCATACTATGTCCAATTCTGCTTGGAGTTCCCTTTTTTCGAATGCTTTTTCTTCCTCTATGGTGCTGCCAATTTCTAATCTTTATGTAATTACAGTTGAGCTCTGTCCGAATGAACATGAGCTAGTGGATCACCCTTTTAGAATTGATAACTCTTGGTTAATAGAAGGTGAACTGGAAGCTACGGTGAAGACTTGTTAGGAATCATCGGGTGTGGCTGATTTTATGGAGCGACGAGACCAATTAATTGATGAAGTACGAAGTTGGGGTAGAAATAGAAACAGAGAATTCTGGAAACGAAGAAACATTGTGAGTAGGCAGCTGGATTTGGCGAAGGAGCTACGTGATAATTCGAATTCCATGAGACTAAAGGATGAGTGGAATCGAATTCTTTTGGTAGAAGACACTCACAAGAAGCAGCAAGCGAAATTATTCTGGTACAAGGATGGTGACCGAAATACGAAATTTTTCCATGAACATATTAAAGGGAGAAGAGCTCATAATCATGTTAAAGGCTTGCGTAATGACGAGGGGGTAGTTGTTTCTGAACTTGCAGAGATGGGATCTATTGCTCAAAGATACTTTCAAAAGCTATTTTTAGAAGAGGGAGAAGCTGATTTTTCTAGAATTTCAAAGATTGTGGACAAGAGTGTGACAGAGGAAAATTCACATTTTTTATTAAAGCCATTTCAGAAAGAAGAGTTCAAGTCTGCATTGTTCAGCATGTATCCTGATAAGGCCCCGGGCCTAGATGGCTTAAATCTGGCTTTCTTACAAAAATATTGGCATATCTTGGGAGACGATATTTTCAAAAGTGGGGTGTTCTGGCTTTCCCAAGGTACCTTTCCAAGATCACTTACTGTTACTACAATTACTTTGATTCCAAAATTTGCTGCTCCTAATGATATTAAAGATTTTCGACCTATAGCTCTCTGTAATGTGATTTATAAGATTGTGTCAAAAGGCTTAGCAAATAGACTTAAACAGATTCTACCGCATGTTATTTCTGATACACAATTTGCGTTTGTGCCTAATCTGTTAATTACGGATAATATATGTATGGCTTTTGAGACTTTGCATAGCTTAAAGAATAAGAGGTATGGGGCTTTAGGTTATTGTGCACTAAAAATTGACATCAGCAAGGCTTATGATCGGGTTAATTGGGCTTACTTGGAGGCCATGCTTACGTCATTAGGTTTTCCTCCTGTATGGGTTAATTGGATGATTATGTGCTTTTCTGAAGTCAGCTATATGATGAATCTTAATGGTAATCTTGTCGGGCCTATTACACCGAGTTGAGGTCTTCATCAAGGAGATCCTATTTCTCCTTACTTGTTTCTTATATGTGCCAAAGGCCTTACTGCTTTGTTTAGGGAGGCAGAATCTAAAGGAGTGTTATATGGTTGTTGGGTTAGCAGAGGGTGTCCAAAAGTATCTCACTTACTAATCACAGACGACTCTATTTTCTTTTTTGAGGCCAATTCTATCGAAGCGACGGTGGTCCATAATATTCTTTTTGATTATGAAAAAGCTTCTGGGCAATTTGTACACTTACAAAAATCAGGGATAATTTTTAGCCCGTGTGTGAAGGAGGATATCAGAGCTGCCATTTCAATTATTATTAGAGTTCATAGTCCATTGGAGGGTGGTAAGTATTTAAGGCTCCGTTCGCTTATCAGTCGTAATAAAAAGCAGATTTTTAGTTACATTAAAGATAAGCTGTGGAAAAGCATTAATTCATGGAATAACCGATTGTTATCTAAAGCAGGTATGGAGGTCCTTCTTAAATCTGTAGCGCAGGCCATTCCTTCCTATTGCATGTCTGTGTTTTTATTACTGCTTTCTCTGTGTCAAGAACTATAGGTTATTATGAACCGTTTTTGGTGGAACGGTAAGAAAGAAGTCACTAAGGGTATCAATTGGATTGCTTAGGATTGTATGAGTGTTCCGAAGTGTGAAGGTGGGATGGCTTTTCGAGACTTGCGACATTTCAATTTGGTTATGTTAGGTAAACAAGGGTGGCGCCTCTTAACTCAACAGGATACTTTGTTTTACAAGATGTTTAAAGTTAAATATTTCCCTTTAGGGGATTTTCTAAAAGCACAGAAAGGCAATAATCCGAGCTTTATATGGTCTAGTATCCATGCCCCGATTGATTTGTTGCGTTTGGGGTCTCGATGGAGAGTAGGCAATGGTAGGAGTATTCTGGCGAGTTTGGATCCATGGATTCCTAAGCAAGGCAGTTTTGTGGAGAAAGATGGGCAAATGTTTGTGAATAGATCTTGGAGAGTTTGTGACTTCCGGGGAAATGGTGGTAAAAGGTGGAATATTAGGTTACTTATGGAATACTTTTCTTCTAGTGATGTTCGTGCTATTCTCACTTTACCGCTTAGTGTCCATTGTGTGGATGATTCAATGCTATGGCATTTTGTGAAGAGGGGTAATTATATAGTTAAATCCGGCTATCATGTTAGCAGGGGTTCATCCATGGTTAATAACTCAAACCCA
>JANIJF010000211.1:37664822-37675389 GCA_024520955.1 Erythroxylum bequaertii | reverse complement strand
CTTCATGTGCATGTGTTCCTTATGGGAACTGCGTGAGCATGAGCGGGCTATACCAATTTTGCTAATTAAGCTCGCACTCGTTCGACGGAAACGGGATGTCACATATATTGTCCTTATGCAATGGAAGTTTGGAGAGTTACTGGTTTGGATGGGCCACCTTTGAACTCTTCTTTTGTTGATATATTTTTGCAGGTTTGTTTATCCTTGGGCAAGGAGAAAGCTGCCTATTTTGCTATGATTTGTTGGTACATTTGGCGAAGCATAAACAACTTGTGCTGGTCCTCAAAAACAACGACAATGTAGTAGCTGGTTCAAGCGGCGACTGCCCATTTGCAGAACTGGCAGGAATGGAGTGTGTTGAAGCCTGCTGCTGCATTTGTGTATCAGATTGGCGGACAACAGGGTGCTGAAAATGACATCATTAATTTGGACAATTCTCATTAGCAGGCATTTGTTGATGTCGCAACATTTCAGCAGGGAGATGTCGTAGGTTTTGTTGTGGGTTTTTGAAGATCCAAAAGGTGGATTTATCAAAGCTATATCTGGTTACCAAGGAAGTGTTAAAAGTGCTGCAGTGGCGGAGGCAATTGCTTTGCGTGAGGCGTTATTACATGCAAAGTCTCACTTTCATGATGACGCCTTTATTTTTACATATTGCCAACATTTATTTTTTGCTTTGTCCTCTCATTCTCTTAACATTTCTGACCTAGGTTTGATTGTTAAAGATTGTTTGCTTATTCTTGAGTCTAGACCGAACATACAAGTTCGGTGGATTCGCAGAAACTTGAATGGTATTGCTCATCAATTGGCTAGAGCATCCATTAGATACTTCCCTTTTGTTTCTTGGGAGGTTGTTCGGGTGTTATCATCCAATTCTTCATTTGATTAATGACATGGTTATTTTCCTTTAAAAAAAAAGAATTGTATAGAGAAATATACATATATTTGAAAAATAGAAATATATCATTAAAATTGTAAATTAGAAAAAAATTTTAAAGAATACATTAATATATTTTATGTTTAAATATTTTAAATATAAAAATATTTTAGAATAATAACAATTATATCTAAAAATAAATTTTTGTATATTAATTTTAATAAATGAAGTTATTGATTTAAATTTGAAATTTATTATTATTTAAACGAATTTTTTGGGTATTGTTCATCCTATTTTTCACTTGCGATAAAAAAGTGCCTGTACCTGTAGTCCTCCAAGCTCCAGCAGCTTCTTTGTTCGTCGAAAACCCCACTAAAACCTCTCAATACTACTTTTCGAAACCAATGGGCGAAGAACAAAGCGCACCCGCCACAGAACAAGCTACAGAAGAAGCCACCCAATCCACGGAACAAGACTATTCGTGGCCTGTGATTAGGTTTGACTTGCCTCCCTATAGAACCCGCCATTTTTATAAACAATTCAGGACTGCTTCAATCCCCAATAATTTCCTCAAAGCTCTTAAATGGTACTTATGTCTAGTCTCTCTTTATCCTCATTCTCTTCTTTCGTTTCCTTTTCTACATGCATTTGTTCATGAAAAATGTCGATTCTCGCTGTTAGGTCTCCTGATGGATCTTGTTTTTTGACAAGCTCCGAGGATAATTCCTTTCGGGTCTTTTCGCTGTAAGTGGAAAAATTATAGTAGTTAGAGGCTTACTGGTTTATGATTAGCAATAGTTTATGTTTTTCTGTTCCTTCTTATTTCTTTGTTTGGGATTAGATACTGACTTGGGTCATTATTATGGATTAGCCCAGATGATAGCATTGGCAGTGGTGTTACAGCATGTTCCGTATCAGCGGAAGAGGGTAAGTTTGGAGCTTTAGGCTACTACAAAGCATGAGCTTCTGTCATGTGCTTTCTTGAATCTATTTTGTGTAGCTTGATGTCTATAAACAGCAAACTCGTCCCTTCTTTCATAAATTCTTTTTCTGTCTTTTGATGTGAGCTGCAATCTGTTTGTTAATTTCATTGTGATAACTGAAATTATGAGGGGAAAGAGCATTGTTTTACTATGTCTGTTGTCATAATAATCTGACTGCAGAATCTTCTGCTGAGTGCCTAATTGTGAATGAGGGGGAGTCTGTATATGATTTCTGTTGGTACCCGTATATGACTGCTTCAGGTTTTTCCACAACCCTTATTGAGATTTTGGTTAATTTCACATGCTTAAATATGGATGGTTATAGCATGAGGTAGATATTTTATATTGAAGTTCGTGGGCTTTGCAGATCCTGTAAGTTGTGTGTTTGCTAGTACCTCCCGTGACCATCCAATTCATCTTTGGGATGCTGCTTCAGGCTTGGTATTGCTTCATTTCTTTATCCTATCCACATTAAGTGTGCATGGTATGCATGCCTACGGTTTACACATTGTCTGTGGCTTAAGATTCCTAGCTATAAAATGTCCAGCTATTATGTGGGTTTTGCTCATTCAGCTTTTGGTTGGTTGAAAAGACTGCAATTCTTTTAGGCGCTTCTAACAACTCATGTAAAGAGAGGTTATTTTCTTGTTGACCTTTATTACATTTTGAATATATGTTCACTGATAGTGGATAAAAATTATTACAGCTGCGATGTACATACCGAGCTTATGATTCTGTGGACGAAATTACTGCTGCCTTCTCAATTGCATTCAATCCTGCTGGGACTAAGTAAGAACATGATTCTTCTGAATCTTTGTAGTCCTGCTGAATTTTGCTTTCCAAATTATAGTATCAAGTATCTCCTATGCTTGGATAGGTCCTTTTTTTTTTCTATATGGGTTGTGTGAACAGTTGCATACTATTTCAGTTTTTCTGCAGACTTGCACTGATTACCTTCTCTAATAAAGTTTGTATCTGGTGTTAAATTCATTTGCTGTCCTAAATAAGGCAAGGTTTCAACCTCACCTTAGCTTGTTTAATTCTTTTTGCTAGGATATTTGGTGGGTACAATAAATTGATTAGAGTATTTGATGTACATCGCCCTGGTAGAGATTTTGAACAGTACTCCACATTTCAAGGCAAAAAAGAGGGACAAGCAGGTTCTTAGCACGTTAATCCCTGAACGTCTCACAAAGAGTGAATGAGTTGATGAATGATATTCTCTAATCTTTTGGCAGCTCTAGGCATAATATCTGCTATTGCCTTTTCTCCGAGTCATAATGGATTGTTAGCTACTGGGTCATACAGCCGGAACACAGCCATATATAGGGAAGATAACATGGAAGTCTTGTACGTTCTACATGGCCAAGAAGGTGGGATTACACATGTAAGGGAGCTTAATTTGTTATTAACTGAATATAGGCATATATGTCAATGGACAGAAGTAAGTTGTTTTTACTTTCAGGTCCAATTCTCAAAAGATGGAAACTATCTTTACACCGGAGGTCGGAAGGTAAATCATTATGAATAGTTGCTCATTACTTTCCTAGTCTGCTATTGATTATTATTTCATATGCTATTGTTTATAAGACATGCAGCAATGCTGCTCTACTTGGCATTTTGGTACAGCATCACTTGTTACTAATGTGATGCTTGACCCAGCAAAATATAGTACTTACATACACCTCACACTAAGTACGCGGGCAGCCTATGCTCTCTGTCATTCTCCTTTAACTGTACATGCTTTCTCCACATTATGCATTACAGTGAGCTTTCACACTTACATGCAGCTAAGTTATGGGCTTCTGAAAATGGACATCACCGTGCTACCTCTTAAATGAAGTTTCTTATTTTCATAATTAGCATACGGAAAATAATTCAATAACAGCACTCTTATGTTCTGTGTAGGACCCATATATACTTTGCTGGGATGTTCGACAAACTGTTGAAGTTGTGTACAAGTGAGTATTATATGGGCCTTCCTTTAATTCCCTTCCTGTTGATTGAATAAGTTAAATGAAAAATCAGCTTACTTCTCTATAGTTTAATGTTACCTCATGTTTAACTGATGCATATGATTTTTTTCCCCTTATGTTTGTTAATTAGAATCATGTGGTAAAAGTTACTCCATTCATCCATCTACCATTTAACTTGTAAACTGTGTCATCAGGTTTTACAGGTCCTCTGAGCAAACCAACCAGCGGATCATGTTTGATATTGAACCACTTGGCCGACATCTGGGCACTGGCGGCCAGGTATTGTTGGATCTTGTTTGATAATTTTCTTAGTTGTTGAATAAAAGGAACTGATTCTGTGGACAGCCTGTTCTTAAATCATTGATTGCTTTTATTTTTGCTTATAGGATGGATGGGTTCATCTATATGATTTACAAACTGGGCAATGGACTTCTGGCTTTCAGGCTGCAGCAGGTATTGATATGTCATGTCTTGCCAATTGAAATATCTCTGCAAGAATTTAAGATAAGTTATTATGTTAATCATTGGTTTTATCCCATCTCTATGCAAGACAGATACTATTAATGGCTTCTCTTTTCATCCATGGCTGCCCATGGCTGCCACCTCATCCGGGCATCGAAGATTCCAAGTACCTGATGAAGGCAATGAAGATTTGCATTTGAGTGGTATGGCAACAGTCTTGATAACATGTACATTTCATCAGTTAATCTGCGTGCTGCTTCAATCTCTTTTGGTACATGATACTACGATGTTTACACAGGTGTTCTTTTTTCAACAAGAAAAAGGACAGAATCGTTTCTTAACTTTCCCAAAGAGCAAAAGCTGAATTTCTTAAAGTTCAAACGAGAGGACAGTGTAAAATGGGTTGTCTGTAGTTAGTTCTGATACCTTGCGTTGGTAGACAATATTAGGGCAGAGTGTGAACAATAGGCTAAGGCCATTCTTTGCAACCCTCTCTCGATAGGAGAGGCAGTTGGCACATGATAGGACTTTATTTTGGATGTACAAGTAATTTGTCTGGCCCATAATGTACTGATCCTTGGATTATTTGTGTGTAGAAAATGAAAACTGCGCCAGCATCTGGACTTTCTCTTGCGATTCCACAGAGGAGAACGGTGGAGGGTGATGAGATATTGTGCTTAAAGGGACAGACACGTATGATTCAAGGATAATTTCCATATTCCTGGCCGATTCAATGCCAACAAAGTAACATTTAATAGGCTTCAACTTTGCCTGGAGCAAGATTGGATTTGTTGTTGGTTAATTTAATGTAGTTCACTTGTACACGTGGGGGTTGGACATATCACGTGCCTGTTTATCTATTCTCAACACGCATGACATGACTCTGATTATCAATTACCCAAATACCTGTTTGTTTGTTTGTTTTTCCAATAAATAACATTAAATAATACAAAAAGACAAAACTAGTGAGTTAATTTTGGATTTACATGCTAAACCATCCTCCGACAAACAACGAGATACTGATCTGATCATGGTTTTGTTGGTTACTATAGTATTTATGATCATTAAAATGAAGAAGAGACGTGTGGGTGTGGGTGCATTGTATAATAATTAAGAAAGACAAACAGCGGTAAGCTCGATCAAATCAGTTCATTGTCCTCTTTAACGTACCCATCCCCAGTCTCACGTTCATTATCATTACTTTTCTATTCCATCTCTCAAGCCTTCTTACTCTACGAACATGAGATGTCAACCGGCCAAGTATCCCACCACCGCTTCAACTCATCAGCCCAACAAGCGGGAGTTGCTTCATACCTCAACTCATTTCTCGCCACGTGTTCCACGTTCTTCGAACGGCTTGTTTACTATTTTCTAACCGCCAAAACCTAAAAAAAAAAAAACCGCGTACATAATTTGCGCTTTTCATTTATTTTCACAAATATTTTAACCATTCAATAAACTCAATCTCTATATAACCCAAAGTTAACATTTTTATACCCAACTTCGAAGACGCTTTCCTGCTTCCACCTTCTTCAACACAGTGTCTATATACTCTCTCTCTCTCTCTCTATATATATATATTTATATATATAGAAATACCTTTCTTAGATTTTTTTTGAGCCTTGTTAGTTCCGTCTGTCCTTGTCATTCCCTTTCTTGGTTGTTTTGCGTTTTCGACAGTTCAATGAAGTTGAAGCGTGGAGAAGAAGAGAGAAATGGTTTAGAATTTGTAAGGTGCACACGGTCCTTGGGTAGAAAAAGGATTTTGATTTTGAATAATGATGTGGATTTATTGCCTACAATTCCATTCAAGAATGCAAAAACGACACTGGAGAATGAGTCCAAGGCCAACAAGTCCCATCTCGAAAGCCTTCCTCAAGATGTACTGGTTAGTGTATACCACAATTTGCAGCTTGACTCGTTCGTTGTGTGAATCTTATACGGAACGGTTAGTGATCCAAGTTTCTATTTTTGGCTTGCAGATTAGAATAATCTGCGGTGTCAGTCACGACGATTTAAAGCAACTTATGCTCTTATCTAAAACCATCAGCGGAGCTGTAAGTTACACTAAATCTTATTCTTGCTGATCACTGTTTATGTCATATCGATTCGGTCTTTCAATTGATTAGGTTTTCTCCGCTGGCTTTATTGGAACAGGCTTTGATTGCGAAGAAGTTGCACTTTGAGTATAGTACACCTAAAAAGATTCGAGCATTTAGATGTTTGGTTGATTTTGAAAATCCAAACGAGTTGGATGAGATTGAAGCACCAAATGGACCTAAGCACCCAAGATCTTACCGGTGGAGATTAAGCAAGAAGAGTCTCGCTGGTATATCTGTGGAATTGTTCAAGGAAGAATAGAAGAGTTGTGTAAATAACCAAGGATTTGTTGTTTGTTGTAGATAGATTTGATTATGCAGAGGAACAGGACGTCCTGGAGATTATTTGTATCTCGTTTTGGGTTTTGTACATGGCAAGAAAGAATCTTTAAGGGCCATTTTGTCTTTTTCAACGCTTCAATTGAAGATTGACATTTTGGCACCTTTTTATAAGTTCGAGCACAAAGATCGGGTATTGAAGAGAAGTCGCTGGAAATTTGTACTTGTTGGATGGCGTGCACAAAGATCGGGTATTGAAAGTAGTCGCTGGAAATTTGTACTTGTTGGATGGCATGCTTGAGCTTGACCCTTCCTCTTGGTTAAAAATTTGTATTCATACGTTTCTGCTTAATAAAGTAAAGATCTGAGCACTTTTCACTGTTTTAGTTTTGGTTTCATTCCAATTTTCAACATTCAGACCTTTCCTTTTTCTTAAAATTGAAGTTATTTCTAAGAGCTGACTGTTTAATTATGTACAAGGTGCTTAGAAAAAGATAATGGAGCGAATTTCAAGCATTAATTGACGGATGCAATCATAAGGTAATCTGCTTTGAAATTTTGTGGAAAGTATCAGCAGAAAATCCAGCTGTTACTATGTAATATATGTATCCTTTGCAACGCGGTTATTGCATGAGCTGGTACTCGACTTAAATCAAGGACACAGGTTTGGAAAACAAAGATATGAACGCTTGTGTTCTGCCCTTCTAGGCATGGTTTTAAAAATTAGACCGGACCGGTTGGTTCGACCGGTTTGACCTGTAATTGGTAGGCTATTCAGTCTAGTTCATCCATAAAAATCGGTTCTTAATTGAATCAGAGAGAATCGGTCAAAATCGGTTAATTGACCAGTCAGATAGGTCCGATTCAATAATTTTTTATTTTTTATTTTTTGTATTTTTAATATTATTAATATTATATATAATTAAATATAATTATTGCATAATTATGACGTCACACCGGTTTGACCGGTGGTTGAATCGGTCGAATCGATTAAACCAGTGATCAATAAAACTTCCGGTTCGATGTCTGGTCCAAGTTTTAAAACACTATCTATAATAGACAAATCCTTGTTTCTTTGTGCTTATCCTTGTTTCTTTGTGCTTATTCTATTACACGAGCATTCATCCATCTAATAAATAGGTCCCGTAGAAATTAAATAGATGGGTACTCATAAATTAGATTAGGTATAAAATAATAGGAACAAATGATTTGAGCATATCTGTTAAGAAAATATAAAAGACTTGGATAATTATTTTAATTTTAATTTTAGACATTATCAACTTTGGGAACATAGACTTTTAATTCCTTGGACTAGGCGTTGGCAACTTCCACCGTTTGGACGAAGCAACACAAGTCAACTGACTCAATTACGCTAACTTTATTGGGCAGTTCCTTTGTTTCCTTGCAATCGCTCAAGTTCTTCCCCACTGAATTTTGTTTTTGTTAAATTGCTAACCAAAATTGAATACTATTGAATTCTACATCTAGTATAAGAAAATATTTTATTACTAATAAAAGATGTGATTAATAAATAAATTTAAAGTTTTATTATATAATTTACAGCTAGAATCTTGTTATTATAGGTTTAGAAAATATTTTATAATAAGAATACTTATAAAATAACAGTATAAAGTAATTATATCTTTATTCTTCCTGACCTTGAAAGAGATTAAAAAGTCTTTGACCTAGAATTCGTGACAAGGAGTTTTTAAGACAAAATAGGAATTTAATGTTCAAGTAAGATTCCATGCAATTTCCCACAGTGGATGACGTTGCGGATCTTACATTCGGCATGCGTCGGCGGCATTGACAAACAAGTGCGAAATGAGCGTCTCCGCCATTTGATTATGACGGAAGAAACTTGTTATGTTTCATATACCACCAACTGGGATTTTTTCAATTGTTTTTAGTTTTTATTTTTAAAGCAAAAAACTTATTTAACTATTAATATCAATCTAATTATACTTTATTACTGATAATATTAAATTATTAAATAAAATATATAAATTAATTAATTAAGTAAAATATTTACTATTTATTAATAAACATTTTATTAACAACGCCACATATCTTTAGTTTTCGTTATCCTCATATGCCCTTTGACTAAGGGTTGCCCATATGGTATTTGTGCCAATAAGTTTTATTGACTGTGTCTACATTATTCTTGATAAAAATTAGTAAGGAGATCTTATTATATATCATGAGTAGCTCTTTACCTAGCAACCCTGATTATCTCTCGTCAACTTTTTTAATAACAAATCTTCCCTCTAATGTTAAATGTATTATTTTCAATAAAATCGAAAATCTAATAGAAACTACTCATCTCCCGGAGGAAAGTTAGATCTATGATGCTTCTTTACCTCTGTTAAGTCCTTACAGTATATATTATCATAACCACTCTTAGACCAAAATTATTCGGACCATCCTTACTACAAATAGTATAAAGGTAAAAGAGATCATCTAAAGTTCTCATTTAGAGCAATGTAGCTTAAAGGCTATAACAGCAAAATAGTATGTCAAATTGGAGATTCCAAAAGAACTCATCTCCATGTTGAAGCCATCAGACTTGTTCTTACTCTCTACAGACGAAAAGGAATTCTAGTCACTGCTAGGATCTCTAATCTTAACATTGCTTATATTACGTACCAAAATGCATTGGTTGGTACTTTGTTAACAACTCTTAATAATGGAAGTATAATTTTTACTATAGCTCCTAATTTCAATATCAGATTAGACAATCCTACTTTATTGGAAGCACTCCAAGTCTAAATCCAAATCACTGGAACAGAATCAGACTCTACAATAATCATGACTACTTTGCATCACCAAATGATATACCACCTACAGAACTATGTTGTAGATATTAATTTTCTAAATTATACTTCTGATGCTCTGTATATGGTAGCAGATCGAGCTCATGATCAGACTACTATCATTCAAACCTCGAAACAATTGATACCAATGGAACTTAAAAAGCTAATGTCAACAGAATGAATCACTAACTATCAGAAGGTGTTCCATGCTTATCACAGACATTGTTTTCACCCAACTACTCCCCATATTCTCAAGACAATAAGAGATGGATCGGTAAAATCCATTTACACCAGACCCATTAAAGACCAGCTTGGATCTTCAAGCAGATGTGGATCCATTTTAATGCTTCAACTAGTGAACCTCCAATCTATTATGTCAAACCTAATGGAGAACCTATGAACATAAAACATCATCGTGGACATTTCACTTGGGATGTGGATCCATTCATGTGTGATTCAGATTGCAAAATATGTCCAATGCTCGACTATGATGACATAGACAATGAAGATAAAATCTATATTCGAAAAAGGAAGAAATTTTTTTGACTAAGGCAACAATTAAGAGAAATCTATTGTTGTTGACTTTCCCAAGACTTTCATCCTAGAAAAGATAATCACGATCCAAATTCAAGACCTTATGTTGAGCTTAAAAACCTACAACCCAGACCTAAGACTCGTTAAAAACTACTCAACGCTATTGGAAAGGATCATTTGTTTCTTAAATAACCAATTTCCATCAAACCTCTGCTTGTTATTTCTTCCATTATTGTTACTACTCTAATACCAATTCCTTGTATGTTGATGAGACCATATGATGATGAATTTCCTCCATTGAAGATTCGCATAAATGATGCACAAAGAGTTATCTCCAACCCTCATATTCATTCTACAGGAATCACCTCTCATGGTGCCCTTGTTTCCAATCCTACAAATGAAGTACTCAACTAACACACTGATAATATTATGGCCTAAACCAAGTTCTTTGCCACATAGATACTAAGCTTGATGGACATAATCAATAGACTCAAGCTACTGAAAAAAGGGTAGAAATAGTGTAACACCCCACTCCCGTATGACC
>JANIJF010000211.1:37638584-37650720 GCA_024520955.1 Erythroxylum bequaertii | reverse complement strand
GATGAGAGGTTATTTTTGACATTTGCAATTCTTGTCCATAGGACAAGAATTTTCGTACCTCAATTTTGAGATGAACAAAAATTTATGTCCTTCCTTTCTGAGGACGGAACAAAAATGACTGAAGACGGCAAGCAAGCAGGACAGAGGATAGAATTTTTACATCCTTGTCATCTGTCCTCATCCCTAAAGACGCTAACCAAACGCAGGGTAAGAGTTGGATCGCATATGAACTAAACTTGTGCCCGAATTTGTAGACTAGTAGTTTTACCACCTAGATTTTCTGTTTCCATAATCTCTATTCCCTCTGTTTGTAAAGTGTTTTCATCCTTTTATCGTAATAAATAAAAATAAAATAAAAGGTCAAGAAAGCTTTGGAACAAGGGGAACAGGAGGGAACAGAAGAACTGTTACCTAGTTTTACTGCCGTTTCAAGTTAAGACTGGGCACAAACTGGAAAAAAAAGAAGAAGAAGAAGACAACAATACAACATAACGTTAAAAAGTGGAAGTGAAACAAATTGTAGTAGTTTATTTTCAGAAGGCACGTAGGAGGAGTAAGGCTATCAAAAGTTGGTAGGCAACAAAAGTCTGACTAGACGATTAGCACCCCCTACCCCCTCGACAACTGCTGGACGGACACACATATTTGGGATTTATATTGACGACAAGCAGAAGCAAAATCATTTCCTTTGTCCATTATTTTGACAGGTGAAAGGCTGAATATTAAATCTTAGAATCTTAAAAGAAGCCAAGCATGTGGCGTCACATCCTTTTGAATGATAACGGAAGTTACCGCCAACTTGGTAGATTAGGAGAAAGTTGATCTGACATGAATTGCCAACTTTGAGAATCAAAATTTACTTCAACCACCATCAAAATAGATAAAAGAAAATTACATAATTTTGAAATAATGTTAGAGATGTATGAACAGGTCTAAATGTCATTATAGAGTTTTAAAATATAAACGTTAATGATTTTTTTAAATATTTTTAAATAAATTATTATGCGTACAGATAGAGAATTAAAGAGATAAAAATTATGCCCAAATATGAATAACCAGACAGACAGAAACAACTCGCGTTACAATACCAACAAGTGAATGAATACACGTTAAAAGGGAATAATAGAGAGATAAGATAAAAAAATTTTAAGTAACAACGTAAAATATAAATTCTAAAAGGTGGAGGAGTTTTCTTTTTTTTTTAAAAAATTAAATTGTATGTTTGAACTTTGAAATGGTTATCTAATTGAACAAACGGGCAACCAAGTTGGCGAGTTCTCGCTAAGTCCACGCTGAAAAGCTGCCGGATTTTTATACTGCCCTACGTTGGAGATCTAAACGGTCACAATTGCTCTTCTACTTTCAGTTTATTAATATTGCATAAGAGGTTAGAATAAAATTATTTTCTTAATTAATTCATAAAATTAAATTATCTTAATTTTTATATAGTATTTAATTATTATCAACGACAATAATATCATACTTTAATATTAATAAATTTTATTTACGAATAGAAAATTAAATAACACAAAATTTAAAAATAAAACAAAACGGTACGCTAGAATTATGTTTCTTGTGACTTACCTCAACTACGTAATTTTGAAATGTTTGAGTTAAGTTATAACCTTTAAAATTAGTAAATCTACATGTAAATATCTTGAATTAGTAGTAAAAGAATACATGTATCTTTTCATTTGTAAAATTCGTATTCCGTTTCATACAATTTTAATAAGATCATACAGATTATATGTTTTCAGGTCATAACACTTTGGAGCCTGAAGTTGCATACATATCTGTGATGTTGTAAAACAAAAATAAGTTGAAATATATAATATAGCTCTGTAACTTACGTGTGTGTTTTTAAAAATTTTTGAAACAAGAGGCCTACTTAGCTTTATGATAGTTTACCAAGTCATCCATGTGCGATCTTATGACCGTTTGGACTGGAGATTACGTTTGGATGACAGAGATTTGCCAAAAAGAAGAATTACCCTATACTAGTTTGTGGGAGCAGAGAACAGATTTATGTATACAAAGCAAGGGAATATAAAAATGTGAAAGGATAAAGAGAATTCTTTCATGTGAAATAGAACAGATAAGGAATCTTCATTGCGTGATTTAGGTATTCTCTTTGTTAAAAAAACACGAGAAAAAAATAGTTCACTGGACCAAATTTAGTAGGAACTAGGAATTAGGGGCTTTGGTTTGGATAAGCTACGACGGGTTCATTTCATTGGTTGATAGATTTTTGGATCCAATGCCTTGGACAAATGTTCCATTAAACAACATGAGAAGTATCTTTGGCCGCCAAAAGCTTGGCCTCACTTACTCTGTGTACTTAAGGCTCCTTATTACCATTTTTCCTTATCCATCACGAGCTCGCAGTTCACAAACGATTAATACAAGCTTTTTATTTAAAAAAATTGATAAAACATTCCTCAATCAATTTTTATGTAGAAGTTTTTTTTTTGTTTTACTTTTTTTAAAAACAATCCAAACAGTAAGTTGTTGTCCCTCTAGATTCCATGTTTTCTTCTTTTCTACACAAGTAAGTTGGGCACTCCTACAGGATGGGATAAAGTAGGTGGCCAGAGTTGTTCTACGGCACAATCGCATCTTCTTATGATAATGCAACATTAAAACACAAGAAAAATGGGTGGAAATAGAGGTTGGTGTTAAATTATTTTTGTTGGAATAACATTTTTACCGATATGGTTGATGATATTAGTAAAATCTGGCACTGAAATATTGGATAGGTAAGTGTTTCAATTTTTAAACCTCCAAGGTATGGTCGTTCTTTGCCTACATGAAAATGACAATGACTTTGTAGGAAAGTAAAGAGGGAAGAAAAGAAAAGGAAATGCTACCGAATGATACCATTAAAAAGAAGTAAATAGGAGGAGACGGAATCTCTAGAGTTCAACGGAGTTTTCTTGTCTGTCTGACTTTTACGTGTCAGTAAATATGTCTCACGGAGTATAATTATCGGAAAATCCACAGGAAAAAGTCATAGCGAGTCAGTGAGGTGAGGTCAGCTGAGCTGGGATTATAAAATATCTTAGGTAAAACGGCGGGAGTATAGGAGAAATAATTTAAAAGAACGGGGGAGGAGAATAAATACCACGAAAATCAGGGATACAAACGACAAATTCAAACAAATAAATGAAACCGCTGCCCCTGCAAACAAACGAACGCTGCCATTCTCAGTCTCTCTCTCTTGTCTGCTATGCCAAACACCAACCAATGAAGTGTGGATCGAAACGAAACTGAAAGAACACAAAGAATTGATACAGAAGAAGAAGAAATGTTCAGGTTGAGCAAGCACAAAACAAAGCTCGGAGAGAAATTTGATTTCCATTTCTCTAACTTGCAAGCTCTTCAGGTCTCACCTTCCTCGACACGCATGCCTCCACACATGTACTTATTATGTCTGTATAGGTTGTAGACATTTTGATTATTATAAATTCTTCATATTCGATTTCTTGAATTCACTGTAACGCTTCTGAATCTGCTGTTGAAACTTGTCTTGCAGTATTATATTATTCTGTATTTCTGCCGACTTTTCTTTTTTGCTTGCACCTTCTGTTTAGTCGAATTGTAATGTGATTATGTACGTGTATTACGATGCTGCATTTTCATCTTTCCTTGCTTTTCGCTTTGGAGACAAGTGAAGTGATGATAAACCGCGTCGGATTATTGGTTCCTTTCGAACTCTTCATGATTCGATCCGAAATTGGGCGGTAGTAGACCTGTTATTTGACATATTTATTTTATAAATGTTAAATGGGAAGAGGTGGAGCTTTTTATAAACGTTTTCACTAGATTTTTGCGACGAGAAATGTAATTAGATATTAAATTGAACATTGTGAAATCATTTATGTTCATTGCTCTTTGGTAACTGCAGGTACCGAAAGGATGGGACAAGCTCTTTGTATCTATAATTTCTGTGGAAACCGGGAAGGCCCTCATCAAGTCGGGGAAAGCGACAGTGAAGAATGGAAGTTGTCGATGGACTGAAACTTTGTCAGAGTCTATATGGATGCCCCAACATGATGCTTCCAAAGAGAATGAAGAACACCTCCAAAAGCTTGTTGTTGCCATGGTATAGATCGCCTATTCGTTTAATTGTTGTTGTTTCAGATCTAATTAACTTGGAATGATATTATTGATGTAGGGATCAGCTAAATCTGGTGCCCTTGGAGAAGCTATAGTCAATTTAGCAAGCTACAAGGCATCAAAAACTGCTCTTCCTGTTTCATTGCCATTGAAGAAGTGTTCTCATGGGACCATCTTAAAAGTAAGAATGTAGTCATTTCTATAATCCAACACAATCTCCACCTGTTCAAGTGTGTAGCTATTATAGTGACCACGGACTCCCAATGAGTTAAACGTTATTCCTTGTCCAACCTGCTTTGGCATAAAACATCTTAACTATACCTCTGTTTTTCAGCTTAAAATTCAGTGCCTATCACCAACAGATGATTGCCCAACAACTGAAGCAGAACTCAGGTTTGCAATTTAATGCAAGACCTTAAACTGTTGTTGAACTATTTCATTTTGTGTTCTTAGAGATTTTGGAATATATTTTGAAGGGAGGAACAGTCTGAAGACAAAGCTTCCAGTATTGAGGATCTAAACATTGGGGATGGTGAGACAGAAAGTAAATCTGAAGCTTCTAATAGTTCATCCAAAAGAAGCTTTGGATCCTCATCTAGTAACCCTCTCCATAGTACATCTTTTACAGGAGACCTACAAAGGGTATGTTTAAATTGAAATCAAAATTTTATGATTTATGTTTGGATTTCTGTCCATATGAACTCCATTTGCATCAGAGGTCTGCTTAGTAACCAGCTACCATTGTACCTCTCTTATAAGAGATTTACAAGGGTTTGCCCATGTAGAAACGAGTTTTTTACAAGTTATGTTTTGATTTCAGTCATATGAACTCCATTTGCATCAGAAGGTTCTGCCTAGTAATAAGATGTCTTTATGTCACTCCACATTATAGTTCCATTTAAGATATTTGTGATTTCATTTTATAAACACTATAACGGTGCTATTGGACACTATACGTTCGAATTAAGATGAGATATTTCTTTATCTAGTTGGTAGCACTTAAAATTTCTACACTTTTATTGTTCTATGTTCCTTAATGCAGTTAACAAAGAACTTACTTCTTGATACAGGACTTGTTTGTATCAGCATCCCCTTTTAGCTTTGACTCGACGGATGGTTCTTTGAGCAGAGAAACCTGTTCCCCGCGTAATGACTTCAACATCATTGCTAAGACTCATATTGCAAGACAAGATTCAACTGGCTCCAACGTCCAAGATAGTACTGTTGCAGGATCTTATTCTTTCGATGGCTCTTCTAGGTCAAATCTCTCATCTTTTAATTCAAAATTTTCGATCGCTCGAAGCAATCTTCGGAATCAGAAAGATGACATCAATTGGGTATCACGAACTGTTGCTTCATCACCCTTGCAGAATTCTAATTCATATAAAGATTTGGAAGCAGCAGAAGTTACAATAGAGGAGCTACGGGCAGAAGCTAGTATGTGGGAACAAAATGCTCAAAAGCTAATGATTGATCTGGAAAGGTTGAAGAAGGATTTATCAGACCAATCAGAGCGTCAGACAAGTCTTGAAATGAATTTTTCAGAGTCATGCTTAGAATGTGATCACCTGAAGCTAGAAAATAAGCGACTGAATGTCTTGTTGGAGGGTGTAGCAGGGAAGCGATCAGCCACAGACGATAAGAAGGTCCAAGAGAAAGAAATGGATAATCTTCTAAAGGAAATGGAAAGTGAATTAAAGTTTCAGAAAGAGTGCAACGCAAACTTGGATTTACAGCTTCAGAGAACCCAGGAGTCAAACATTGAACTTGTTTCCATCCTTCAAGAACTTGAAGATACCATAGAGAAACAGAAAAAAGAAATTGCTGATTTGTTAAACATGCATTCCAAATATGAAGATGCTGGAAATAAAGGCCATCGAATTGAAAATAATGAGGAGACAATACTAAACAAGGAAGTATTCGGAGATAATCTCACAAGTGCCACTTTTGATCCAAACATAGAGAATACCCCTGTTGAGCATCTAGAAAAAGAATCATCCTTATACTTTGAACAAGAGGAGACGCAATTAGAAGAATTACAAAATGATTCTGAGTATGGGATGAAGTTTCTGGAAAAATCTCTTCAGGACAAAATTTTTGAGTTGGAATTTGATCGAAACTTGAAAGCTCAGACTCTAATGAAGTTGGAATCAGAATGGAAAAATAAGTTAATAGCAAAAGAAGAAGAAATTATCAATTTGGAAGCAAAATTATCCGCAGGTCTTAATGCCTCTGTAGAAAGTGGAGCTTGTAATCCAATTAAAGATACTGAAGTCTTGAAGCAGAAGATAGAGGAGCTTGAAAGAGAATGCAACGAGCTAACAGAAGAGAATCTGCAGCTTCTTTTTAAGCTCAAAGAATCAACGTTGAATCTTCCATCATGTAACTCTTCTGAATCTTCAATCAATGAGATTCGGAGGATTGGTTCTCTTTCTACTGCTGAATCTGAAGTGAGCAAACTGACATCCCAAATATGCATGCTTGAAAATGATCTGAACCAAAAGAAAATCCTGATTGAGGATCTTTCTGCTGATCATTTGCAGATTAAATGCATTGATCTGGAGAAAAGGTGTACTGATCTGGAGCTTCAGTTGCAGGCATCCAAGGAAGAAGCAAGTTACCTTGACAGTGAACTCTGTCAATATCGCATCCTAACAAAGCAACCAGAAATGGAGATTGCACTGAAGCAAGTAGAACGCTTCCAAGTAAAGGAAACTAAGACTGACAACGACCATGAAGGAACCTGCAGCAAACCCAAAATTTCTGAATCAAATTCATTTGTTGGGATGACTGAACTGTTGTCGAATTTAGATGAGCAGATACAGTTATGCATAGCCTGTGTAAAGATGCAACAATACAGTTGTTGTTTGCCTACAGATGCTGAAAATAAGTATAGTTTAAGCAAGTCACAGATTGCTTTGCTTGGTCAGAGAGAGCAAGGTGAGGCTATTTTGGACAGCGTTCTTCAACTAAAGGATTTGCTTGAAGTGAAAAATACTGCATCCGCTGACGAGCTTGATCAAAGTGCAGAAATCAGGGAAGTAGTGTCAAAGACCGAAACTAACCTCAGGAAACTTGAGGATTATGATTTAAAGGAGAAACCTCTCAGCACTTCTTATCCTCAATTAGAAAATCAGCAAACAGAATCAGAACCTGAAGCTTCATGTTTCGGTCACGAGCCAGTGGAAATTATTTACGAGACAGACAAGCTTAGATCTGATATTCTTTTGAAGGAAGAAGAGGAGGATTGCCATAGGAAGTTGAAGACTCATGTTTCCAGTCTTCAGAATGAGATGAAGTTGGAGGAAAAGATGGAGGCCATGGCAATAGAAAGCAAAATGGCCTTTAAATGCTTGGATGATTTTCACAGTGAAATGACGGTACTCAATAGCAGCTTGGATTCCCATGTTTCATCCAAAAATAATCTTATAAGGAAGTCGTCAGAGTTGGAACATAGTGAAAAGGAGGTTGAGAATCACCTCTCTGAACTAGAGAAGGAAAATGTACAGTTGGCGGAGCGAATATGTGGCTTGGAATCACAATTAAGATATTTAACTGATGTGAAGGAGTCAAGCCGTTTGGACTTAGAGAATTCAGAATCTTGTGTTGCAAGTTTCAAGGAGGACGTAATGAGACTGGAGGGTGAGTTGGAGGCTCAGAATGCTGATATGAAGTACAAGTTGCAGGAGATGCAAATGCGATGGCTAGAAGCTCAAGAAGAGTGCGAGTATCTGAAGATCGCAAATGCCAAATTACAATCTACAGCTGCAAGTTTAATTGAAGAGTGTAGTTTGCTTCAAAAGTCAAACATAGAGTTCAAAAATCAAAATGTTGAGCTATATGAACATTGCACTGTCTTGGAAGCTGAACTGAAAGAATCAGAGAAGGTCTTTTCTAACATGGTTAAGGGAGTTGAAGCTCTAGAAGAAAAATACACCACAATGCTGGAAGAAGTTGCATCAAAAGAGAAAGCCCTTAACATAGAATTAGACACACTTCTTGATGAGAACAGGCGATACAAGGAGAAAATGGTTACAGAGGAGAACCTATTGAATCAGATGTACTTGGAGAAGACGGTTGAAGTTGAGAAACTTCAAAGACAGATTGCAGATCTCACTGAACAGATCTCTGCCAGCCATGATGAAGAGAGAAGAACAACTTCAGATGCTGTACTAGAAATGTCCAGTTTATGTGCAGAAAAAGCTTTGCTTGAAGCTTCGCTGCATGAAGTCCGAGGAAAACTCAAGGTATCTGAGATCAACTTCAGTACCATCCAAATCGAATCAGAAGCAAAGCTGAAAGCACTTGGAGATGAGCTGGCAGTTTCCAAACAAAACCAAGAAGTTCTCATGGCTGACCATGAAAAGCTATTGGACTTGTTGGAAGATGTGAAATCCAGCGAGGAGAAATATAAAGGCATCGTTAGGGTGCTCAAATTAAAACTTAAAACTTCTGAATATCAGAGGCTAAAACTAACAGACGAAATATCCAACCTTAAGCTGCAGTTGGAGAAAACAGTGGTTCTTCAAGATGAAATTTTGGCTCTCAAGGTATCACTTAGTGAGGCCAAATTTGAAAATAAAAAACTTGAAGGTTCACTCCAGAGTTTATCAGGAGACTATGAAGCCCAAAAAACTCAGAAATTTCAGTTAGAACTGAAGCTTATCGACATGCAGAAGGCTTTGTCTGAGTTAGAGGACTGCAAACGTAGTAAAGTTGTGCTTGAGGAAAAGGTTTTGCGGCTGGAAGGAGATCTAACTGCAAGAGAAGCATTAGGTGCTGCAGATGCTGAAATGAAAAATGAGCTTGCACGTGTCAAAAGAGCAAATAATGAACTCCAAAGGAGGATAAGACACCTGGAGGAGGAGAAGCAAGAGAGTCGGAAGAGAGCTCAAGCTTTTGCGGAGGAACCAACCGATAGGAAAGAAGTGAAACAAGATCAGAATAGGACCACTGTTTCAAGCTTTTCTATTTGCTTTGAAACTAATTCCACGAGTACGCCTACCTCTGGTGATTCAAATCAGGTCAATATCCACTGTTCTATCTTGCAATTTAAACCAGAGTATTAGCGTAGTCTGCCTTTACTTCAATAACTTGTTTTCTTGTCTTCACTAATTAATGATGGGGAGATTAAGTTTCAAACAAAAAAGAAGATGAAATCAAGTAACATTTTCGGAAATGGTTCTTTTTCTGGTACATAACAACAGCGGTAAGTGGGATTTATTCTGCTTTTTATTTTTGTGTGTTTCAGGTTGATTCCAGATCTAATCATTGTACTGGGAGCTTGCTAGCTAGCGGAACTGAGCCCTTGTCAAAGATCCAGCAACTTGAAATTGAACTTGCGGAGGCATTGGAGGCAAATGATCTGTATAAAACTCAGCTTAAAAGGTCGGTACAAGTACATTGTTTCTGTGACCAATAGATATCTGTTTCTTCACTAAAACAGTTTAAACATTTTTCACCACGATTTCTTGTATAAATACCTCATCCAATACTTTTCATGTGTGTTGGTTTCCTAAAACCGCTTTTTACTTATCGAACATAAGCATCAGTATAACTAGTACGTGGAAAGGTGTTAGTAATGCTAAAATGTTATGTTTCAGTTTGTTGTCTGAGGGAGGCAGTCAGTCAACTGATCTCAAAGTGTTGTCGACCGAAGATGGATTGCAAAGAGATGGTTATCACGGCGACATATCATCACTTCAGCTAGAGTTGAAGGATATTCGTGAGCGCTATTTCCACATGAGCCTTAAATACGCAGAAGTTGAAGCTGAACGCGAGCAACTGGTCCTCAAGCTGAAGTCCACTAGTAATGGAAGAAGGTGGTTTCGTTAATCGGGATCCCAAATTTTTGCGAGTCCTTTAACTAGTACTCAAAAGACAAAGGCATGAAGCAGACAGTACTGTATGTGTTTTGTAACATAAAAAGAAAATTAAAATAACTGCCTCTGCCTCTACCAAATTTATTGTACGTACTCAACTACAAGTAGAAAGTAGAAACTTGCATCTTTTTTCTTTTGTTTCATTTTCATGTTAAGAGGATCCACGGTGTGTCCAATGCTCCCACTGAGACAAAATAAACTACAATAAATGCTTAACAAGAGGTTGGTAATTTCAAATGCCACTGGATCAAGAAATTAGATGTATTATATGTAAGGTGTGTTAGAACAAATAAATTTCAATTCTTTGGCTCATGCATGAGATCAGAGGATTTGGAATTGAATTTTAGATTTTTAATTTTTATACGGCTCCTATACACTTGATAATTTACATACCTTTTTATCCACCCCAGATTCTTATTTATCAATAATTCAATTGAACTAAAGATTTTTAAACATGACAGTAAATCCAATTTGTTTCCAAATTGATCGCATGTGAACAAATATTAGTGTGATACAATTAAGAAAGAAAAGTATGATCTACGTCTACGAATGCAAATGCCACAATGTTGCAGTTTAAAGACAAATGAATTGGCAGTTGATATTGTCATGTAAAATGGAAGTTGTTTTATCTGTCTGTCTATTGTTTTTTAGGTTTTTAGCAAGTGTTTCTATTTCAAGTAGCTTCTTTCACTATGAGAAAATTGTAAATTACCGGTGAAATAACCTTCGTAGTAAATTAGCGATAGAAACTACTTTCCGTAGGTAAAGTTGATGGGAAAAAAAGTAATTTACAACAGAAAAAATCCATCGATAAAGAAGGAGATGAAACTTTGCCGACGGAAATTAGCGATGAATTAGTGAAACTCGTTATAAAAATAGGCGCTAATGATTCTCGACAACAAATGCCTACAAAATTTATCGATTGAAATGAATTTTGTTGATAATATATCGATGGAACTTTGTTCTGTCGGTAAATTCAACGATGTTGGGTTGTTCCTTTAATTGGAAGTAAAATGATATTGTTTGTTTAACCACAAATGACAAACGACGTCGTTTCCTTATCACGTTTAAGCAAGGGTGTCGAACCCTTCTCCTTATCTGTCGAAGGTGTATGAAAATGTTATGATTTTTTCCCTCTAACCTCGTCATCGTCGTCTTCTGTCATTCTCCAGTTATACACTGTTGTCGTCGTCTCTGTCTTTAGTTAGTCATCCATCATGGTTAGTTATTCCTCCTTTCCACTTGGTTTTTTTATTTTTCTGCTTGTTATTAAGGAAGCTTTTGTTTGGGTCGGTTTTGGTTGATGTCCTTTGTGTTTTCTGCATTTATTTTAGTTGTTAGTGGTTCATCATGCGTCTAAATGTGTTCTTGTTGGTGAAGAATGCCAGGTACCAGTGTTTTGTTAATAGTTAAGAATGAATTTGTTATGCCTATATAAAGTGTTCAATGAAAGGCTTGAAGGGATAAATTTGTTTTGTTTTAATACGGTAAGTTAAATGGATTTAGATACAGTGTGGATAGGATTCAGATACAATGTTTATACTTTTATAACAAAAAGCAATGTAATCACACTTAAAATTGTTAGTTTAGTGAAAATATATAATTAAATTAGTATATGGTTTCCCGAATCTTATTTGTTAACAATAGCATGAGCTCAAAACATATATTAGGAAAAAAAGTCATAATGATGATGGCGAATTAAGTAAAATCTGATTAGTTTTAGAACTAAAAGCAATTAAATGAGACAAATCATTCATGGCATGACATTGGTGGGGATAGATACGAATTTGGCATGTCTTTTGCACCTTTAGAATTAGTTTATATTGTACATTAATTATAGTCTTACCTACAGGCTGGGGATTGAAAATAAAAATGCAATAACTATAATAGATATTAGGTCTTAAAATTAAATTGAAATGCCAAAGTTACATCTTAGGGCTGAAAAATAAAATAAAATAAAAATAGAATGCCTAGAATGAATATTAGCTATTGGAATCTAAAGAAAATGGCTATAGTAGTTCCATAAGACTAGAAATGAAAAAGAAATGCCTATGGGTAATTTCTAGGGCTTAAAACTAAAATAAAATGAAATGGAATCCCTAGAATGACTATTAGGGTTTTAAAATGGATAAAATGTT
>JANIJF010000211.1:36456419-36467586 GCA_024520955.1 Erythroxylum bequaertii | reverse complement strand
TAACACAATTCAACCCTCCCTTTCTTGTGCATTTATATTTCATTATTGTCAACAATATTAACGTGTGATTCACTTCATTGTAAACAAACATATTATTGACTTTCTAAAATTATTTTCTGAAGTTGAAAACATATTATTGACTTTCTAAAATTATTTTCTGAAGTTGAAAACATATATCCTCCTTATATCGCAAATACAGAAGACCTTGAAGATGATTTTTCATTAGATTTACAACAAATTATTAACTTCTCACAGTAAATTATTACCTAGATTATCTTATTCAGAAACTGGTGTTTCAAGTAGTAAACAATATGCTAATACTTCAATAAAAGTTGATAGAAAGATAAGTTACAATTATAAAATTAAAGGAGAATATTTTGATGGTATAAATTATATTCCCTAGAACATCTTAATCGATACTGGAGCTAGTAGATGTTATATTAATCAAAATCTAATATGTAATTTACTAAGTTTCCAACTAAATGAACCTTATAAATATGTAAATTTCAATGGTGAAATAAATCAAGTAAACAACGCCATAAAAACCGCTATTAGGATAGGAGATAATAAAATACCTATAAGATTATTAGTTGAAAATGAAGGATTCAATTTCGAAATAATGCTAGGAACTAGTTTTCTCAAACAAGTTCAACCTTATAAGATAACTCAATATGGAATCCAGTTATTGTAACATCATGTTCCCATACTAATGGTTATAATCCTAAAATTCGGTACGTGTGAGATCAATGAGAGATTAAGAAAAATGCATTTTTATGCTCATACATATTGTCAACATACACATATATGAATTTAAATTTTTGCACACATTAAAATGATTGATCATGCATTCATTGACATTCTGGGTATAAGTGAATTGTAATGTGATATTATTGAGAATTGGGGTTTAGTTGCGTTGAAAATTTAGTTGGGGTGTATATTTATTGATTTAGAAATTTTGGTAAAATTTAGGAAATTTCTGAAAATTTTAAGGGTATTTTGACTAGGAAAGATACCAAGTGACAGAATAATTGATGAACGGTGATAGAAATAAATGTCAGATGGCGGTAGAAAATTTAATATGTGGTGTTGGGATTTATTGACAAGTGCCAATTAAAATTGGGAGAAAATGGGAGATAAATGGGAGACAAATGGACTGGTAGATTACAAGACCACAAGAGGACCGTGATAAAGTGATATTCATTAAGTGAAAGACCCACCTTTGGTCTTTCACTTACTATTGTCTCTTATTCTCGTTAACTTCATTCCTTCATCTTCTTCACTCATGACATCCCACCCTTACTCTCTTATGTTGATGTTTGTTCAACTCTTTCACCTTGCTTCTTCAAGATTCATTGTCTCCTTCTTCTTATTGTGAAAAAACCCAACATATTCCACCTTACAAAGGTGAATATCGTGTATGTCGAAGGAACTAGCATTTCTTGGTGATATGAAGAAAAACGAAGCTAAACAAGTAAGTATAAGCATGAACTTTCTTGATTCGTTGAAGGAAGCATATTTAATGATAGTTAGAGGTTAAATGGACATAAAATGGTGATGTAGGTATGCTGGAATGTGGGTAAAGAAATAAATACAATGATGTCTTGAGACTGTGTTATGACTGTAACTGTGTTATGATTTCTGTGACTGTAACTGTGTTATGATTTATGTGACTGTCGTATCATTGTAACTGTATTACTGTAACATGCTTATGTGATGCATGAATTGGGAGAACCATCGATGATGGTTCCTCACTGAGTTCGCAAACTCAACAAAATTGCAATCTATTTTTCAGGGTTAAGAGTAGACTGATAGCTCCCTCAGGACTGTAGAGCCTTGTACATCGGATTGGCGAGAGAGGCGATGGCTCAAAGGTCGGTCAGCTGGGATTTCTTTTGAAGACTTATAGTTAGCACTGTTCTTTGTGCCTGTTGTATAGTACTTTATGTAAAGTGTTTTGACGGATTGTATAGACTGAAAATACTGACAGTTTGTAAATTACTGAGTTTGAGTTGATGAAATGAAATACAGTTTGGTTTTAAAAAGTTACCAATTTCTTATTTCTGTTTTATAATTGTGATGCCATGGGAAGTTTGTCAGTAGTGGTATCTTATCGTAGGATATGTACCGGAATGACCTACGGGCGTTCCGGTGGGTACTCTATGGTAAGGGGGCGCTACAATTCGACTACATGGAGTGCCACTGTCAATTGTTTCTGACCAAGACCTACGATTTACATCAAGGTTTTGGAAAAGTTTGTAAGCAACTTTGGGTCCTCACCTGAGCTTTAACACAACCTTTCACTCACAAACAAATGGGCAATCTAATAAAGTTATACAGGTGTTGGAAGATATGCTTAGGGCATATGTTATGGAATTTTCAGGCAGTTGGGATGGATACATTCCTTTAATGGAATTTGCCTACAATAATGGTTATCACTTCAGTATAGGCATGAAACCATATGAAGCATTATATGACAGAAAATGTAGAACCCCAGTTTGTTGGAAAAAACTGACTGAGAATAAGATGATTGGGCCTATAAAGTCAAAGACACAAAAGAGAAAGTGAGGTTATTCAGCAAAGATTGAAGATTGCAAGTGATAGACAGAAATCATATACTGATTTGAAGAGGAAAGATATTGAATATGTGGTAGGTGACAAAGTTTTTCCAAAAGTTTCGCCTTGAAGAAAGGTGTTAAGATTCGAGAAAAAGGGAAAACTTAGTCCTAAATTTATTGGTCTATATGAAATCCTTGAAAGGATTGGACCAGTGGCATGCATGTTGACTCTTCCTATGGAACTATCCCAGTTGTATGCATACATGTTGACTCTTCCTATGGAACTATCCTAGTTGTATGATGTATTCCATGTCTTAATGCTACGGAGGTACCGATCGAATGATTCACATGTGTTATCCTGACGAGAAATAAAGATCCAACTAGACTTCTCATATAATGAAGAGTCAAAGGAAATTCTAGCTAAAGAAGTGAGACAGTTAAGAATAAGCAAATTCCTCTTAAAAAGGTGCTCTAGTAACATCATGGCATTGAAGAGGCAACTTGGGAACCCGAATCGATAATGAGAATTCAACACCCACAGCTATTCAATATAGGTATGAATTTCAAGGACAAAATTCTTTTTAAGGGGGAGAGAAATGTAAGGCCCTAACATATACCCTAGAAGTATTTTAGCATGTTTAGGTTCCATTAAGAAGTGAATAAAACAAATGAATAAAGTGCATCTAAGTATAGTAAAAGATGTAATTGTACTTAATGTAAAATATTTTGGTAAATGGGTAATTTGTTCATTTTGGCATGAACATACCTCTATAATTTGGCTATGTCTTGGTTTGCATACCTCCAAATTGGATAATTCCAATTGTAAATTAATCTAGAGAAATAGATGTAAAACCTTCATAAAGGAACCAAAATTTTATTATCCTCTAAGGTTTTTGAATTCTAGCTTGAATTTGAGTTATGGCTGTTGTCCCTGTTTTCAAACAACCTATAATGTTTTGGATATAACCCCCAGAATAATTAACCAATTACATGAAATTTATTACATTAGAAAATTAAGACTTAGGGGAATGAAATTAATTGATAATATTGTAGGCCAATGTGAGAAGTAAAGGAAGAAGAAGCACCAATATGCAACTTTTCTAAAGTTAACACATGGATCAATATAATTAAGGCATATATGACCAATAATAATAAAACATGTGTGTCCAATAAGAATTACGCATATTTATGAGTCTTGAAATTTCTGGAATGGGGATACAAATAGGGGAGATGCACAAAATTTTGGGGGTTCTAAGTTCATATTTTTCTCCTCTCCATTTCACCTTCTTTATCCCATCATTGTTCACGTAAAAAATCAAGCCAATGTTAGGTAGAAATTAAGGTAAAAGTTAGGGATTTTCTCTTCAAATTTATCTCTTCTTACTTTGATTATGAGGGAATGAAATTATAAGGAAAGAAGGGGATTGAGATGTATATTTTTGGTGTTTATAGTTGGTGAGTCAAGAAAAGCCAAAGAGGAAGGGAAAGAAAGGCAATAGAAGACCTACTTTGTCAAATTTTAAGCTTGGGACTTCATTTAGTTGACTTCTATATTTTTGTATGATTTAATGGATATAAAGATTCATTTGGATGTGGAATGGTTGATGGGATGTTGCATTAGTTTTATTTTAGTGTTATCTTGTATAGAATTGGTTGAATATGAAAAGAGAGTATTATGTAGTGGAATTTAGTCTAGGGTTTGTTTTACATAGTCACATTGTTTGACTAATAAATCAGCCTAAAGACCTTAAAATTGTGTGATTTGATTTTCATATGAAACCTAATACATAGAGTTAAATATCTCTAGAAGGGACTATGACTTAATTTTGGCTCTATGACCTTGGAAATTGAGATCGAAAAAGGAAAGCCTTTGCTACCCCTATTTTGGAGTAGCTTGTGATATTTTGCCTATATCTTATGATTTAGAAGTACAAATGATTTGATTGTTAGTGCTATAGAAACTATAGACATAGGGGAAAATTTTCTGGAAGATCTTGAAACCCAATTCTGCCTTTTTCTATATGCATATTAAGGAACAAGTAGTGGTATGAATGGAGAGAGTGTTTGTCATAACAGTGGCATTGTTTTTGTTTTTTATTTCTACTGTATCTTATCCGAACCTTTATGAATGAGTATGAAAATCTTAAAACACTTAGAAATAAATGAAATAGGGCTTACTGTATGTGAATTGGGAGATATGAACATTGTAATATAAGATTGAGCATAATGCATTCCAAAGAACCAAATTTAGGGAACTCATCCTCGAAAAAGTTGGCTTTTCTTGATTCAAAGAGTCCTATTCTTCTTTTCATTTACTCCATTTTATTGTGGAGTCTAAGGAAGTGTGAGTTGCCCCACAATGCCCTTTTGGTCGCTAAATGCCTTAAAATCATTTGACATGTACTCACCACTATGATCAGTCCTCAATGACTTAATCTTCTTACCCAATTGATTCTCCACTAAGTGCAAGCATGTTTCAAAGCACTTCGATGCTTCAAACTTATGCTTTATTAAAAACACATGGGTAAATCGAGTACAATCGTCAATGACTGTGATAAAGTATGTAAACCCAAGTCTAGATACAATTCTCATTGGTCTATAAAGATCAGAGTGAACTAGTTGTAAAGCTTCTTGACTTCTAGTTACCTTGTCAAATGGCTTTCTTATGGCCTTGCCAACAAGACATGATTGGCAACTTGGTATAGAGACCTTGGACAATGATCCAAGAAAGTCACGTGTGGCCAACTTAGTCATACTTTCTTGTCCAATATGTCCCAAATGCTCATGCTAAGTCATCTCAGTAGTAGCCTCAGTTACATAGCAACTAGAAGTAGTAACACTCACATTCAATTCAAACAACCCATTGTTTACTAAACAAAAACACATGATTGCATTATATTTAATAATATCCACATATTTATCAAAGAAATTCTAGCAATATCCAAACTTTAACAAGGAACATATAGAAACCAAGTTTCTATAAATCTTAGGTAGATATAGAACATCAATTAATAACAAATGTCCATTGTTCAGAGGAACTCTACAAGGCTTACATTGTTCCCCACAGAAACATGCTTTGCTCCCTTTGACAACTTCTTAAAGACGACGAACCAAGACTTTTCTTTAGTTAAGTGTTTTGTTGCTCTCAAATCTATAATCCACAAAAAATCAGATTCTGTTAAGTACGTGTATGACACAACATGCATAAATGAAATAAAAAAGGGATCATGTACCTTAGGAGGTGCTTTGCACTCATTTACAAAGTGTCCCTTATTGCCACAATTGAAGCACTTCAACTTAGCTTTGTTGCGCTTCTTCTTGAACTTTTTCAAGGTGGCACCATTCCCATTGTTTTGACCATCCTTCCTTTTCTTCTTCCCTTTGAACTTGTTCTTGTGGGAAAAGGAAGTTCAAGAAACATATGCCTTTGAATGGTTCTTGATGGCCATCCCCTCTGCCTCTAGCAGAAGGTGCCTTGCAATGTCATCAAATGACTTGATTTAAGAGTTGTGGCGTAAATTGACCTTCATCAATTGCCACTCCTCATCAGGTAAGGAAGGAATTATTTCTTGAACTTGTTGCTTATTAGTAGGCACATGACCAGTGGATTTATGAGACATCTCATGTAAATGGGCACTCATGATGTGGTCAACTCTCTTACTATAATTCTCAAACTTGAGAATCATAGCTCTTTGTTTCTCCAAAGAAACATCTCCATACTTAGTCTTCGTCGAATCCCATATGGCTTTGGCCGACTCAAGCATAGAGAAATCGACCATGAGTTCATCAACCATGGTACTCAATAGAGTAACACGGGCTATAGAATCTTTCTTCTTATATGCCTCATAAGCATAGAGTTTTCACCCACCACTGGTGGCTCAACTGTATGAAAGAGCGCGTCAAGTGTATTTTGCTCAGTTAAGATGAATTGAACCTTTTGTTGCCAAATGGAGTAATTATCTCCATCAAGCTTGAGTTCTTTATTTAATTCAGCAACAATATTCTTATATGCCATCTACATTGATGCAATTATCACATATAAATGCATTTCTACCACAACAAGACTTAATAAGCAACTTGCATGAGAAACAACTATTTTATAGTAAAACATAGCAAAAGAAATGCATATAGCATTCAGTTAGAAATATTTCAGCTTGCTTTCATTGTTTCACAAAACATGCCCTCAACAATGCCTTCAATTTAGCATGGAAACTATCATACATAGAACATATAACAACAAATACGTTCACCTGCCATTAAAATGATTGCACTAAAAAATATATACCAACATATTATTATGTCAATTTTATGATCATAAATCATTTTAAATCATGCTTTCAACCTAAAGCTCTGATACCATTTGTTGATTTTTGATCATAACTCAAACAAGAAATCTCATGATTCATAAGCATACAAGATCCTACGTATGTTACTAAGAATGGTAGGATGATATACGAACTTGAAACACAACAGAATAACTCCTTGTATGCTTGATGTTTTGCCTCCCTTGTGGAGATGCACTATAGCTTCTCCTTCTTCTCCAACTCGTCGTGGTTAGAATGGATGGAGTAAACCGATCTTGTCATAACGCACTAAGGTCGGAAGATTTGCTAAGTTGTGAAAGTAGTAATCCTTATGGTTCACTCATAATGTTCTTAATAAGCTTAACAACTATTTTATGGGAAAGTGCTTCAATGCATGAAGATTTGAAAAAAGGAAGCGTTTTCAGCTCAAAGATGAGGAAAAGAGTGTAATATTCAGCCAAAGAAAAAAACACTCTCAAAGGAACTAAAAAAGTCCCTTTTATAGGCCACCAAAAGTTGCCTTTGAAGAGTCATGACTCTTCCAAGAGTTATATCTCTTGGGGAAACATCATGACTCTTCCAAGAGATATGTCTCTTGATGAAACACCATGACTCTTGGCTAAGGGATACATCCTTTGGAAAAGAGTCATTTATCTTCACTTAAAGTAATGATGGTACACTCATGACCATTCATTCTTATACATGAACCCCTTTTTTGGCTGAATGGTCATAACCATTGGCCGAAACAACATATCCTTTCATCCAAAGTACACATGCCTTGGTGAAAGGGTGTCATGTATGTTCATTCTAAGACAAGGTACATGATGAATCTTCCTTATTGGCCGAATTCAACCTCTTAGCTGAATTCATTCTTTCTTGACCAAATTCATGTATCCAAGTGGAGATAATGAACTTGCACTCTAAGTGAATGCATTGGAAGATGCATTATGACGTGCTACAGCTTATGGTACACCATAGTGTCCATTGTGCACTCAAGCATGCTAGATTCCTTCATCTAGCACCACTAATTTCGCCCATTAAGCTTTGGGTTTCAACTCTAACTCATGCTCCTTAATTAGCTCTTCTAGCTTAACTAGTATGAACACATTTATAGCTAGCTTTAATTCCTAAGAATCAAAGATGAGCTAGGTAATCTCAATTGGACTCCCCAACTTTCTAGCTATTAACTAGTTTTAATGAGCTCCCACGAGCTCACCTTAAGCTAGCTTTAGGCACTTGAGCTAAAGGAAAGTCATGTCAAGCCACTTATAGCTTGCATGAGCTTCATTAAGCTCCCTTGAGCTGAGGGTTAGCTCCTTACATGAAATCCAAAAACTTTCAAATATATATTGCTGTGTCAAAATTTGTAGCACTTAAGCTATAAAATTCCAACAAGCTCCCACTTTTATAAAGATATAATTTAAAAAATATATACTCCTACTCAAACAGAACATACTCAACAAGTGAACATACAAAGAAGAAAACAAATAATAGTTGAAGCATATAATTTTGAGTTGTGGGTGCAACCTTAGGTATGTAAACAAAATATCTTTACATTGTGATTGTTAGACCCACATTGAAAGATTGACACTCTCCTCATACTTGAACAAATCAAACTTACTTGAACAAATCAAGTTATGCCTCTCAATACCCAAGACATTTTGATACATATGTTTAATCACATTCAGTCTCCTTTGTGAGTTTTAACTCATAAAACTCATGAATGTATTAAACCTTAAGTGCATTTGGTTTCTTCCTCACATCACACTCAATCTTTCATATTGTACAAAACAAAATGTGGTGCCAATTGAATAATGTGATTTTGTACCATTTATAGTGTGCAACATATTCTATCATAGTTATGCAACTCATGTAATTATACTTATGCATTCATGTCTTTCCTTTAGCTTTGAACTACTAGAAAATTTAAGAAAACATGATTATCTAAAAGGAGGATACTCTAGTCCCATTTCTTCCGAGACCTTCGACATCCAATTAAGAAGACCATAATAATCCTCAATTTCCTAATAGTAAGCCATAGTCACTAAAGGGTTTGAATGAAGAATCTCACACATAAACAAGACAAGAGACAAAATGTTTATTTTCTTCGGTTGGTCGATTTCATGGTTAACTATGGAATATTTAGAACACATCCCTTTGATGTTCCCTAAACACATCCTTAAATGTTTTACTACTCCACTCCCACTTAGAGGGTTGTGTTAATTCTCACTCTTAAAACATTTAGATTTGTAACTCCTATTATTCTTAATAATAAGAGTACTGTCAAACAAACATGAAATACTCCTTATTCTTACTTTTGAGAATGAATCATAGGATAGTCTGTTTGAGTGGACATAAAAACGTGATGACCTTGATCACCTTATCTTGATGCATGCATAATCAGGACAACCATAATACTACAATTGTCATGTGTTAGTTCATGACTCCCACTTAAATGTATGACACACAAGTCACATATCCCTTTTAAGAGATAACATACATTTAAGACTTTAGCGACCTCATCCTTGATCTTACACAAAGATGCAAAGGTGGATGGCTCGTGTGAGAAAACCAACCTCAGCATATGATTGACACGTACATTTTTCATTGTGGTGTCAAAGTGAAATCCACCAATAATTGATAAACAACTTTTCATTTATCAAACGTCTTATATGTGTGACATAAGAAGGAGAAAATTACACCAATATTTTCTAATCTACGAATACCCATTGCCTTTACTTATTTAGCAAAATGAAATCGTGGCAATGGCTTAGTCATAGGGTCAATCACCGTTAAGTTTGTATATATGTACTCTAACTTAGTTTCTCCCTCTTCTATTGCATCTCTAACAAAATGATACTTCATGCTAATGTGCTTAGTCTTTCAATGATACTGAGGGTCCTTAGCATAAGCCAAAGCTACCATAGTATCACAATAGAAAGTTATGGGCCTTTCCAAAGGCACAATTGATCCTAAGTGCTGAATAAACTTTTCAAGCTACAAGGCCTCTTGTATAACTGAGGCACTAGCATCAAATTTAGCCTCCATTGTTGGCAATGCTGTGCAAGTTTGTTTCATACTACTTCAAGAAATGGCCCCATTATTTAGCATGAAGACATAGCTAGATGTAGATTTACATGAATCATGATCACCACTCCAATCAGCATTAGTGTAGCCATGTAAACCAAGATTCTCTACTTGGTAGCATAGCCAATAGTCCTTTATACACTTGAGATACGAAAGGACCCCTTTTACACACTTCCAATGCTCGATTCCAGGGTTAGAAGAATATCTTGCTAGTAGACCTATAACTTGGCTAATGTTAGGTTGTATACACAATATGGCATACATTAGACTTCAAATGGCACTAAGGTATGAGACCTTTTTCATTTCCTCCTTCTCTTGAGTGCCACAAGGACACAAATGTGGCCCAAGCTTGCAACCATATGCAAGTGATGTACTTATTGGTTTTGAGTTTGTCAAGTTAAACTTTGCAAGAATCTTATCAATATAAGGTTCTTGAGATAAGGCCAACATCTTAACTTTCCTATCTCTTAGGATCTTAACAGTAAGGATATAGGTAGCTTCTCCCATATCCTTCATGTCGAAGGTGGAAGATAAGCATCCTTTCATGGTTTGCAACAAACTCAGCCCATTACTTGCTATCAATATGTCATCCACATATAGAGTCATAATGGAAAATTTAGACCCAGAAGTGTACACATAAACACAATGGTCTTCATACATCATTACAAAACCAAAGTTTGTGATTGCATCATGAAACTTCAAGTACCACTTTCTTGAAGCATACTTAACACCGTATATAGACTTCTTAAGTCTGTATACTTTGTCCTTGTGACCCTTTTTAACAAACCTCTCGAGTTGTTGCATGTAAATCTCTGCTCTCAAATCACCATTGAGAAAGGCGGTCTTTACATCCATTTGATGCAATCCCAAGTCCAAATAAGTCACAATAGCAAGTAATAATCTGATGGAATTGAATTTCACAACAAGAGAGAAGTTATCCTTAAAATCTATACCCTCTTTCTGTGTAAATCCCTTAGCCACTAATCAGACCTTGTACTTTTCAATAGTACCATTAGAATTCAATTTTATCTTAAGAAGCCACTTGTTCCTAGTAGACCTTCGGCCATGAGGTAATTTAGCTAAGGCCCAAACTTCATTGAGATGCATTGAATTCATCTCATCTTGTATTGCTATTAGCCATTTCTCTTTGTGAACGCCTTAAAGAGTTTCTTGCAGATTAATTGGTTCATCAATCTCAGATGACACCAAGTTTGCCTCACT
>JANIJF010000211.1:36313279-36326498 GCA_024520955.1 Erythroxylum bequaertii | reverse complement strand
TGAGTCAAACCATTTTGATATTACTAATATTTGAGTGATTATGACATGTTAAATCTTAATCTACGATTATACATTGTTTAGTTGAACAACTAAAGATAAATTTAAAAGAGTAAATTTTCTAATCCTAGTTATGATTTATAATTATTGACAATATATTAGAAACCTAATAGGTTATACATAAAGAGAATTTCACTTGATCAGGTAGATAGTGGAGTAAAAAGACATTGCATTAGAGCAAGTTCTCACTGAAAAAAATCTTGCAGATCCTCTCACTAAGTCGTTGTCTCAAAAGAGACATGATCAATATATAGATAGTTATAGTATTAGACATGAAGGTGATTGGTTTTAGAGCAAGTGAAAGATTTTCAATTTATGCCTTTACAGCCAAACGATTGGTTGTAATTTAATCTATGACATTATTAGTTTAATTAATAAAGGTACTATTTTTCTTTATATGTTTGGTTAATTATATTTGATGTTTCAAAACTAAAAGTAAAATCTTTAAAGTAATTATCGTGCAATGAAATTTATTATGATATCATCATTATAAGATTCAATCTAAATTATGTATTATTCTTGATTTATTCCTATTTATAGTTTCATCAAGATGAGATATTAACGAACTAATAAAACTAGCACATATTATATTCTTTTTCTTATGAAAAAGAGAATTCATCTCATAAATTAAAATATAGAGATACTTAAGCAAATATATGGATACTTAAGTTCACTGAACTAGCCCAATTACGAGAATCTTAAATGAAATATTACTTATATATTTGTAAATTTCCTTATTATAGTGGTGATATAATTGAATCTTAGACTTGAGACTATCAAGATATCTCTTTTAAGAATTATTATATTTTGATACTATTTATAACATATTATATTTATGATAGCTCAGTCGATAGTACTCGGATATAGGATTAATTATATGGATAAATTTTAGTATATAAATAAATAAATTTTTATTCTAAAGTAATTAAAGAAAACATTATATTATTCTTGATTAGTAGAGATTTAACAAATTATTTATCTAGAGTAAATTGAGATTTAAAAAGGTGTTTTCAAATATCAATTATAAATTAGCAAGAACGAACATTATTAGATTAAAATAAATTAGATACTAATTTCATACTCTATGTCCAAGTAAAATATTGAATAACAAAATGATTAAATTATACATCATAATCATGTATGAATAGGTTGAGTCAAATCATTTTGATATTCCTAATATTTGAGTTATCATAACATATTACTGGATACTAATCTTGATCTATAATTATGCATTGTTTAGTTGAATAGCTAAAGATAAAATTAAAATTGCCTTAATTTATCTAATCCTAATTATAAATTATAATTATGATTTATATTTATTGACAATATATTGGAAACATAATGGGTTACACGTGAAGAACGACTAAAAATAGAAAAAAAAATTAAATTAAGTTAAATTTAATTGTAAAGTTTAAGAAACTTAAAAATTTAAATATAAAATATATGATTTTATTAAAATTAACTTTTAATTAGAGTTATAGTTAGATTTTGATTATAGTTAAAATTTTAATTTTGGTAAGAAAGAGATACTATTTCTTTTTTATAAATAAGAGGAAGACATAAGGGAATTAGTACTCTTATATTTTTCTATCTAAATTGTTTAAGTTTTCTCTTTTTCTATAAATTAGTAGTCCTACCTTTTCCTCTTAATTGTTTGAATTTTTTTTCTGTTCCGTTGATACCATTAGAAACTCGAGACGTGAACAAATTATATTTAACAACTTGAAAAGAAAATGTTGTAAGAATTTTAATCAATTACAATTTAATTATTTTACTTATAGTTTATGTTTTTAAGATATTTAATTGAAGAGATTCAATCTAATTTTTCGCTGAGCCTCTGAGCTTATCATAGCTAGTTTCTCAACTCAATCATCCTTCCTCACAATACACAACGTGATTAAATCACTGTTAATTTCCAATACGATCCTCCCTTCCCCACAATGCCATGTGTAAAGATTTCCAAGATATGGTGGGGGGTAAGTTAGTTGTCAGGCGCCATTAATTTTGGTAAATTTGGCAGATGATTACATGCAGGCCTTCTCCACTCCCCGTCCCCGAAGGGAAGCCTCAAAGTAACTAAATTGCCAGACCAAGAAACTAGTCCAGTGATATATAGTGAGAACGGAATATAAGATGTTGTGTTTGAAGAGGGTTTCCCCTGACAATGTTTTGGAAATACCTCCCACACGCAATTCGATCTCAGCTTTATTGAACATTCTTCAAGTAATTGTCCATCCTTGCGTATATTTAATTCGTCTGTTCAGAACATAAGCACGTTCAACTTTAATATGTTGTCTACAATTACCAGCTGAATATATCACAGCATTCCATAATTCTCTTGTTGCAATTAATCCTGTTGGTTTTATATTCTAATGACACATTTTGCTCAGTTTTATGAGATTCTCAAATCTCCTTTCAAGACAGGACAGGATTGGGGAAAAGAAAAAGAAAAAGAGAAAGAAAAATTCAAAAGAGAATAGCAACTGCAATAATTATAGCATCATCTGATCTAAGACGACTTTCTTAGCGTGAACTGCTTTTGGTGTGGTTAAATAAGGACAAGGACATATGACCATAATTTATTAGTGTGATTCCTTACATGTAGCATGGATTGGTTTTCAATATATAGCTTCGAGTATTTTCATCATCAGAAACTCCTTGAAATGAGGCCACTACGACAAGGACACGTATTCCCACTCGTGCACATGCTCGAGATCAGTAGTCAATGGTGAAGGGCCCATCCCATCTCACAGTAAGAAGTCAACAAAAGTATGTCCACTTATTCAATAAAGATTTGAGGGGAGAACCTACCGAAGATCGATCCTTTAAATGTTTATTAAAATATCAAGGGAAACATATATCCACACTAACGACTGCCAACCTCGGTTTCCTCAAAAATGCAATCTAAAAAAATAATATTCAACATTTAGAAATGAGGAGCTTTATTGGATGCCAGTGCATCAATGCAAATTACCTTAATCTCCCCAATCTAGCACTTCTACCTAGTTAAAATCCAATTACTTTCAACTTCGAGCACCCCATCTTAAGTCTTATCCTATATAAAGCTCCATGCCCCTTACTTTCTTCACCACCAAACTGTCCTAATTATCTCTCTCTGCTTCTTTCTGTGAACAGGATGGTGCGTAAAGCAACCAGCTGCAACTGATCAAGAGAAGGTTAATTAGCTATGAAGCAAGAGGGTTCAGGCTTTTGCAATCGGCACGTTCGCTATCCGTGCAGATCCTTCCGACGTAGGTGCAGCCGGCTAGTGAAGGAGCAAAGGGCAAGGTTCTACATTCTTCGACGATGTATCATTATGCTAGTGTGCTGGCATGAGTGTAATGACCCTTAATATGCAAAACCCTCGTGTGTGGTCATATTAGTTAGGTAAAAAATTACGCATAGGAGATTTTCAGTTTTTTAGTATAACAGGAAGATTGTAGCTCATGTGGTGAAAGTTGAACAGCTTTGTTTTAAATGCTACACTTCTTTATAATTTGATGAGATTTTCTTCTTGCATGTACACACCTCAAGATCTTCTTCTATTGTGGCACTAACTTTGTGTTAGATGGAGAAATGTTCAGATTTTTATAGTTTGGCATACAGATTTCGTAAGTAAAGGAAGTTAGTTATTAACAAATAGCATCTCAGATAGTTGGTGTAGAGTCTGATAATCAATTGCAGTTGGGATCCACATACTTGTTAATGATCCTCTTATCTTACTTCTTCTTTTTTTCAATTTTTTTCCTACTCCATTTTGGAGACAGCACCTGATTGGTTATAGGCTATGATATGACTTGGATAAACACTCATATCCACAGTTCAATCTCAGACAAAAAGCAACAAGCAATTTGATGGTCTTCAATTTTAATTTCCTAAATTCTCTTTTCATGGTGGAACCGTTAAGAGTAGTTTATGGAACAGTACATGTAGCATCTAACAGCAATGTACATGATGGTGCTTTCTGCAAGGTCTTTACGCAATTGGTACCATCTTTTCATAAACTTTGTCACAATCACGTGAAAATTAACATATAAGATATACAATCTAAAGCACTTCCTTGAAAATCTTTCCTTAAGATGGAAATGACCATCATCACTCTGCTAGTGGGGTGGACTGTAAATTAAGTGCTTGTTCTACATTTTCGTTTTCTTTCTTTATGTCTCTTCTGTGATGGTGGGTTTGGATCAATGGGAGCAAGTTAGTCCAGTTTGGTTTCAATTAAACCTGCATCACTGAGGTGGAAGGGGACATATTGCAAACTAGGTAGATACATAAAAAATAAATAGCTTTTGAAATTAATTATGCGATAAATGATCCTTTGACATGATTACTGCACAATGAGCAAATTAATTTATATCAGTGCCATTAATTTTGACTCTGGTAATTTATATTTATATTTGTATTTGAAATAAATATTTTATATAAATGCAAACATTAAATCTTAAAAGAGAATTTTAATGGAAAATTTTCTACATAAATTGATGAAATTTTAACTTTTTTATTTTTAAAAATTTCATGAAAATGATAAATTTTGTTTCATTTATTACATCGAAATATACTTTAATCATTGTAAGCAAATATATTCATAGACAATTTTTGCAATATATATGCTTTAATAATGAAAAAAGAAAATAATGGAATCACTATAAGAAGAAAGTTTTAATAAGGGAAAAAGAACACAAGACTTGAGAAAATTTGGGGGGAAAAATAGTAAAGAATAAGACAATTAGGGAGAGAACGCTGAGGTAAGCCGACAAAGAGAATCTTTGTAACAGCGTCGTATCGTACGCACTTCACCGCTTCTCACTCCCTTATCTCATCGCCTGCGGCCTGTGCAGTTAAGTGGGCCTTGAACCCCCTCGTGCGGATTCTCTATCTTTTCACTTTTCACTTTTTAGATTTACTTTTTCTTTTCTCAACTGGCTCGGCTCAGGCTTTACTTACAGCTGAAACTGTTTCGTCCTTGTGTTTTCTTTTTCTTTTAATTCACTTGCACAACAGTATCAAGGTCTCACTTGTTAGGAGTAGATAATATTATCTCTTTTTTCTTGGTAAAATATATTGTTTGTAGTTTCAACTAAAGACCGTAATTCGAATGAAATGGTGCATTTTAAGAACATCACTCATCAAAACAATTAATTCAATCATATGTCGGAACTGGTTCAGATTTCACAGCTGTCTAATTGATTTGTTGACTGGACGAATCAACGAATTCCCATGCAGGATACTGAAGTTGTAGTTACGACCAAATTATTACTCCTTTTCATGGATTACTGCGTACAAATTACGGTGAAAAAGATACTGCTCAAAATGAGCAGAGCTCGGAGGATATCAGGGGGGACCATGAGAAGGTGTGTCGTGAGTTGGTCTAATCAAACAACTTCAAGTATTCTACAGAACAAGTCTGCATCGCCCATTTCTTAACTTTCTTTCCGTGGCTTTTTCTCTACTTCGCGTTTTTCGTTGTATCCTATTCCTATATAATGGAAAAAACCTTTGGACCCTGATGCAGTGATGCCTGAAAGGAATGGAATTTGGTTGGTGAAATACAACTAGTCAGGTTTTTCTCTTTAAACCAGCTTACTGATCTTCCCTTTTGAAAGCTAAAACCTGTAATCAGAAACCTGAACGGAGGACTAAAAGGAAAAAAAATCTGTCAAAAGAAAAAAGAAGATTATGTTTTGGCCTGCAAGATTATACCTGTAGTAGTGTTGGACATGAGATTAACGTTATTTAATCCTAAAACTGGGTTCTAGGGAAAATATGGCCACCTGCAAGCGACGAAGTTTCCTGAGCCTGTGCTCTTACTGTACAAACGTTAGATCCCATGGGTTAGCAAGAGGGTAGTTGAGAAATTAACCATCTTAGTATGCCCCCATTTTTCAGTAACCATTGGACCCATGCAATAAATTAATCCTTCACATTACACAAAAAGGTTTACCGTAAATGTAGTGGAGAATCATGTTGACGGACTAAACCACCGGACCTAATTAACTTTCATGGCCTCTTGTTTCGACTGCATTTAACCAGAGAGCAAAGTCACCTAACTACTAAACCAGTTAATTGCTACTTATGTACGCATTCGTTATGTTAACAAGTTTATCACGATTGTTTTCTAGCAATTCGTACAAAATTTGGTGAATCTTTATCTCATTTTTCTGTATTGAACTATATATGTACTACCCAAGTGTTATCCTTTTCTTAACTCTTCTTTTCCTTATAATCTTAAATGGACAGATATATAGAATCTTAATTGTGTTGTGTCTATTTGTTTGTAAAATATCTAAGGTAACGTAAGAAAAAACTAAAAGAAAGAAAACAAAACAGCTGAAACTCAATAGTTTACGTTCAATTCAGTAATGTCATTACTGCGATTGCTTAGCATTTTTGAAGTGGCCCATCAAACTTTGCAAGTACAAAAAATGCGTGCTAGGGGGTGTGGGGGAATGGGTATGTTGCCCATTTATGGACATGATGGATGCCTACCCCTATCAAGATAAGATAGTGTTTCGAACATTAATCATAAAAGACATCTACCCCACCAAAATTGAAGTTAAATGTATCTTCAAAATCAAAACATGTACAACGCAGATAGTCAACATCCAATTGCATATTTCAACATTGTCATAATGTGCAATATGTGTCCCAAGAATTGGAATGGAACATGCACGATCTCTAATGCTTAATAAATTCAAGTGAAAAATATAATCCCAGGCTTCCGCTCTCATTTGGAGTGATGAACTAATGGCGATCGACGGATACTTCTAATCTTGCCTGATGACTAAGTTACGAGTTATGATAGACATACGAGACAAATTACTGCTTGGGAGTAGGAACCCAACAAACATAAACATGATAAAAGCAGCACATTCTTTACAATTTTGAAGTGATAAAGTTTAAGATTATCTGCTACGTGGAAAAATATGAATTGGATACATTGTCACCTGGATCTGGACCAAAAGGTGGAAAATTGGATTGCTTTGGCTACCAGTGGGATAAACTTTGACTGCTATATTAAGAGTAAAAGTTTCAATTTGGCTCGGGGGTTTAGGGAAGCAGAAGTTTGGAAAACGTAAAAAGAATTGTATGAAAGAACCGAACCGTAAGTCGTTAGTCGGTAAACTACGAACGTTCTTGATTAGGGCCATGTATGAGCACAGCGCAAGACTCGGATTGCGATGGGATCATGTTTAGCATTACACACACCAATTAACTACAGCTAGGAAAATGGGTTGGGTGTGAGTGTGACATGACTAGTTCAAATGTTCTCAAATGCTTATGAATGCCGCGGGCCCCGATATCTCCAAACTTCAGGTGGGACTGTCCCCTAGAGGTTGCTTAGTCCTATCAAATGCCCCAAATATCACCCAAGCATGAAAACATTTTCACACTTGAGCTAATGGGAGACTTGTAATCCTACATACGTTAGCTTGCCCTTTAATTACCAACTCTGGCAACATGCCTGTCATATGGCGTGGCGTCGGTGCAGCCAAGTGCCATGCTCCAAATGCAAAAGCAACCAAAAGGACTAGTAGTAGATGAAGATGAAACCATCTAGCTTTCTTGCTCATGCGTAGTCAATGGATTTGACTTCAAACCTGCTCCTCTCAAATCTCATCTCATTTACATATTACTTTGGTCACCTCAATGCACATGTAATCTTAAATCTATCTGTGTAAACCAAAAGCTATTGGTGAAATCTAGCGCCCACATGATCACATGCAATCTTTTAATGTGACTAAGTGAGAAATTAAGTGAGATTAAGGCATCAAGCCGATTGGGAATGCATGAAAAGATTGATTGTCATTCTGAAAAGAATTAAAGCATATCGATAAAATAAGGACGTTTTCTGAAGAGATGAAGTGGATGTAACTTCGTTTTGTCTATGCCAAGGACAATGGCAAAGACATTTTCTTGTTTGCAATTCAATAAAGTCGCTAGTCTACAGAAAATATTAAATTTAGCTACTTTTTTTTTAACAATATTACATATTATCTATTGTCCTCGTGCTATGTGGGTTATATAAATAAACAAGCTTGGAAGCTAGCCCAACCCCACTTCTGTTCTTTTCCTGGAATATGGAGGAAGCTCGATAGACTTTATATATTCTTGCACTTGTAGGCTCAAACACAAGTGGACAGCCTGAGTGTTAAAGGAAACATGTCCATATGATCTATGGGGTTAACGAGAGGTTTTGTCCGTGAAAAATTGATCATAAATCGCTGTCAAAACCATTTCTGTAACTCCTTTCGATGAACCTGAAATCCAAAATGGTACGTTTCTTGTTCAGCAACCAAGAGCAGTATCACATGTATCCAGAGTCCAAACCTTAGCCTACGCGACACCTTAGCATCCTTTCACATGATTCGACAATTCAATTGCATCGTCACAATCGCTAAGCCTTTAAAGTCGTCTTTTTCCTAGTGCAGTGTTTGAGTTAGCTAAAACAGTGCAACTTCAGATACCAATCTATTAACTCGAATTATTTTGTCGTGCAATAAAAAGTTAGATGATTCAATTCGTTCCTTGTGACCCACTTTGTGGTCAGGATCAATAGGTTGCGACTTGCGAGCAAACTCTGTCAAAAGTCTTATCATTAAGACATAATCGGCTACAATAGATCAATGTTTACTGTACTTCTAAGCAAAACATTGGCATTGCAGCTGTCAGCAATGGTTGTCAACCCGTACAATACTATCCAGAAGGGACTTGATTTTCTTCTAGTGGCTTAGTAAGACAAATAGCAGCTTAACGTCAAACAGATGGAGACTATCATATGCAAGAAAAAAATGCCATAGGCTAAACCGTGCACCAACATGTGCACGGTGGGAGGTCTACACTTTGCCATGAACATCTCTGCTCCTGCTAGAAATTGAAGCGGACGGTCTTTTTTTTCCCCTGTTTTAGTATCCTGAATCTGGGCATCATAAGAGTGGCTCAAACCCACTAACTTCTATTTACCACCACTAAGCGCGGCTAATTCTGAGCAAAAATGCACTTCTTTTAGTATGAACCATATATCACAAGCCACTGAATTGCTGTCATGTGGAAAAACACATTTCAATTTAAGCGAATGTCATGAAGTGCTCCATTGACGTGTTCAAAGCTTGTTATGTTCTTAGACCGTGTTCATCTTGTGTTTGGGTAAGCAAATAGGCGAGAGAAGTATAGTTTGTCAAATTTACCAGTGGGCAAACGATAACAAGGACAGTTAAAGAACAACTACAATAAAGGAAACCACTATATGAAAGTAATTACCTCGTTAATTACAAGAGTTTGGGGTGCTTATCAATCTGTTCATGACTCGCCATTATTAATCAATGAAGATGTCACAACCCAATCAAACTGGAAAAACAATTCACTTCTCTGTTGAAACCAAGCTAGATCTTTAAAGCATTGTCAGCTGTAGTTCCAATCTACACCAAGATATGTTGTTTATCCAGGGAAAAAGAACTTTAAACATTAATGTGATTTCCATCCTGGTCTACGAGATCCATAGGTTAACAGCATAACTAACTCACGCTTGTAATATTACATTAATTTGAAGTTTTTGGACATCACGATTAATCCCTTTACATACAGCAGCCTGCGATGATTAATCTCTAATATACCAAGTCAGCAGAATTATCGTTGTTCCATGATGTTCTATCAGGAAGAAAAATTTCTCAAAGTAATTGAAACCCAATAAGCATAAAATGAGATGAGATTCAGAGGCTGCCACAATATACACACAAAAAATAGTAGATAACATTTCTTACTTGTTCCAGTCATCTAGTAGATTCAAAAATCATGATGGTGGGGATGGGCGTGGAAGACGCTTAGCAATTTCCTGCCAATTTAGAGAAAATACCAACTTTTTTTAGGACAATTAAAAGTTTAGTTGACATACGAGAAATAATACCAACAACAATGGCTTCCCAACACTAAAATCAGCCAGGCACTAGACCAGTATCCACACCAGCCAAAGGACAGATGCCTGCTTAATCCAGAACTTTTAAGAAGACAATGAAAATCGTATGTGCACAAGCAACCCAAGTCTTTAAGTATTTTATTATATACATGCCCACAAAATGTTTGAGAAATGAAATGCAAAATTGGCAAAGGAACTGTCCAGGTTAGGTTTGTGCTTTAGACACAAGAAGACATGACCAACTACACATATAGAGATTGAAGAAGAACAAGAAAACATAACCAATATAAACGTCAAGATTTTAGCTTCCACTAACTAAAACTCTGTCAATTTGTCAAAAGTAACAAACTTAAACACCAAAAAAGGGTAAGTAATACAGAAATCCCTAGGCCAGGAAACTACCTTAACCCAGTGCAGTGCTTTGTTGAATGACTCATGACTTGTTATATCATACACAATAACAGCAACTGTAGCGCCAATGCAGCATACCTGCAGAAGACACAAGCAGTAATCAGATTTGGAACAAGTAAAGTATGTGGAAAGAGTTAAAGAAGTCAGCGTGCGAATGATCCCGCCAAAGAAAAAGAAAATGGAAGTCAATAATAAGACTTGCTAACTTGTATTAAAAAGCAATAGTATGATTTGAAATGTCATCAATAATCACTGAGCTAGCAATACCTCCCCTGTCCTGCTGTATCCAATATTTCAAACTTAACTGTGGTCGAATCTTGCAAAGCTATCGTCTGTGACAAAAATGAAGCTCCAATAGTCACCTGCAATAACAAGAAGCAAACAAATATTACAGAACTTGCTGAATAAAAGTCTCGGGTATCCCTGGGAGCCCAGGAGGAGGTGTGATTACGATCCACAAAAAATATTTATCACAAGTGGCAAAAGATAAGATGTGCTGTAAGCAGCATAGCGCTAACATAAATAAGATCCATTACCTTGGATGTTGGATCAAACTGACCACGAACAAACCGTAGAACAATACAGCTTTTACCAACACCAGAATCACCTAGCAAAACCAGCTTTCGTGCCAACAAAATCAAGGGTCAATTACGTTTATTAATAGAAAAGACTATAGGCGAGAAAGTGTAAAGCAATCATATATCCAACTATAAAAGCAGTATAACAAGCAGCTAAAGCAACGGAATTCCCCGAGTTACCTTTACGCGGAGGTTTTTGGCATCAGAAGCTCCATTGCTCCCAGAGTTGTTATTAATTCCACCTAGCCGCCCCGAACTCCTAGCCATAAGCATTTAAAAACTCAAAACATATACCAAAGGGGGGAAGAAAAGAAAAAGGGTATAAGAAACAAAATTCCAAACGTAATTCAATGGTCAACGGACATCCGAGCAGCGAAATGGAAGAAATTCCACAAACCAGAAAGAAAGAAAGACAAATTTAGCAATATCATATCAATCACCTGATGAGAATAAAACGAGTCAAAAACTCAAAACCTCACTAGTATATCATCTTTCATATCACTGCCAACTCACATAACAAAACTGAACCTTTTCCTTCTCAATCACATAAAACCCAGAACCATTCACTAAATGATGCCCAAAAAAGGAGCACAACACAATCCAATTGCATTCTCATTACACTTCATGTGTGAATGCTAAAACAGAAACGCAAAAAACAGGGAAGAGATTAGGGATTTTACTCGGAAGAGAAGAAGAGCAACCCATGGATTTCCGAAAATAGGAATGCTTAAATCAAACAATGCAACGATTTGTGTACACCAAATATTAGGGGTTTAGAAGTAAGAGTCAATTAATATTTGAGTTTGCAGAACGGATTATTTCTTAGCGCTTGATTAATAAGTTCACTCACCATTTGTTGCAGGCAACAATTCAAGATACCGAAGTCGCTGCAGCAAAGAAGAAGAATCAAGAGGCTAAGGTGGGCATAGTTAACAGATGTTGGTCCAGTCCAACAGTAATAATACAAGAGAATCAAGTAGTTATGATAGTAAGGACACATTAATGATGATTTTGTTATACAATCTAGGATATAACTCAGCGGTAGAGTGTCACCTTGACGTGAATGTCAGGCTAGTATTGTTATAACTTGTGCGGCAGAATCTATGAAGGATAACAATGAATATCAGAATATGATTCTCCTCCTTCTCTCCAAATCTTTCTGTTTCTCTTTCTTCTTCTTCTTTTGATCACACCTACTAGCTCGACATCATTGAGCTCCCTATCCAATCAATTCAAATCGGGTTAATCCCTCTTTCACTTGTATTAAGTGGTATTAGAGATCTCGATCCTACCATACCTGTGACAATGATGGAAACATGTTCTGAGGATGTAAAACGGTTGGATGAGTCTTTTTCTTCCTTCTCTCAGGAGACCTAGGAACGGTTTGCTATTATCATCTCAGAACTACAACAGAACAAAGTCACCTGGCAAGAAACAACAGCCAAGCAAGCTAGTGATCTTACGGAGCTTAAAAAATTAATGGTGAAAATTCAAAACACTCTTACCCAGCAATTTTCACAATCATCTAACCATAATAGTGGTGAGCCCACTACACCTCCGACCACTCATAACAATTCTTCATAGGCACAAAGGGATCCAACCCACCCACATACCCTCCATACTCCTACTACAGAACCTCTCCTTCCAACACCGTCGAGATCAACTCAGTCTGATGTTAGGGATTTGATCTATAAGGTTAACCAATTTTTTGATATGGAGCCCTTAGTGACATTGAGAAAATCAAATACGCAGCTTATCATATGGAAAAACCAACACTGTATTGGCATCAGGCTTACACAAAGATAGTAGGGCTACACAACCTCACTTGGGATGAATATGTCACAGCAATTTGCAAGAGGTTTGCGGGACAACACCTATTAGCTGCTCTGAAAATTTTGACTCAAACAGGTGATTTGGAATCTTATATAGTTGAGTTTGATATGTATTGGAATCTTGTGGACTTGAGTGAAGTACAAACCCTCACTATGTTTATCACTGGTCTAAAGGATGAAACCAGGAAATTGTTGCAAGTTATGAAACCTCAGTCCCTAACCCATGCCTACGAAATTTCCAGAGACAATGAACCTGAGATGGAACTAATCAAACCACCCTACAACACTAGGACCTACCCTCCTGCTACAGTCTTATACACCCACTTCCACCAATGGACTTCTTCCCGGTTTGTGGCTTCGCAAACTCCCACATATCATTTTTCTCAAAGGCATGAATTTCTTTATCCATGGTTTTAATCCAATAAGCA
>JANIJF010000211.1:36192826-36206218 GCA_024520955.1 Erythroxylum bequaertii | reverse complement strand
TATGCATAATTGTGCATATCTAGCAGGAATTCAGATTCTATGAACCTAAAAACAAACCATATTCCTACTGCTTGGATCAAAAGTCAAAGTAAAAAACCTATGTATAATTGTTCATTGCATCTTTTTCCTTCATCTGCAATGTTGAGAATCAGGATTGAGATACTTGCATATTGGATGATATCTATTTCCCTTTTAGCAGTGTTGACAAGGTGATGGGTATTACCAATGTTATTTTTATAAAGAACTTTCATTTCTTGTCTAATAATGTGCATCTTCCTTTTAAATATATATTGCTTAGTGCCTCTAATGTTGGATATATATTGCTTAGTGCCTCTAATGTTGGATATCAAAGCATTCCAGATTCCTCCTTCCATACTAACAAAATCCAAAAGGAAATTGTTACACCTAAATGGAAACCTGGAGCTTGCAGCTTCTTTTGATGTTAATATGGGGATGCGGTCTGATAAAAAAATTGATTGATTACTTAGAGAAGCAATTTGGGAAAGCAGACATCTACCTCAAATTTGCAACACTTCTATCAAGGTTTTTTCTGATTAAAAGCTGACGTATTTACTTGTTATTCCATGTAGAGAAACATCCATCTGAGATAATGTCAGTGAGTTGAGATTCATCCAGGCATTTACTAAGTTCAGTACATTCAACTTCCTCTATTTTCAAAATAGAGTTGAAACCACCAAATAGCATCCAAGGTTAGTTAATAGAAGTTGCAATATCCTTAATTTGATCCAAAAGAAGTATCTCTGATAAGCAATATTGTGTGCATATAGAAATTAAATGCACAAATGTTGATTGAGAGACCTTATATATACTTAAAGATGGACTATGTATTCTGATATGATAGATGAATGAACAGTTAAAGCACTAGAATCATATATGAAAATTACTCTTCCATTAGGATGATAATTATGATTAGAGATTATTTTCCAATATGGTGGAAAGTAATCCACTACATTACAATGCGCCTTTCTCATTCTAGTTTCCAAAATAACTACAATAGTCACTTTATTTTGCAAAATTATGTCTCTGATCATAAGTTTCCTATTAGGAACATTAGCTGCCATTACATTCTAAGTGGGTATGATCATATCCCATTATCCCTTTAAGAGAGTTTCTTTTTCCTATTATATCTTCTTTTAGCCATAGTTTCAAATTCGTGATCTTTCTGCACTTGTTATTGAACTTGCTTACTAGGTGTTTCAATAGAGTTCCTCTCTGCGTTGTCTAAGGTTTCTATTAAGCAAGTTTTATATGTAATTAAACTCTCAATACCCACAAGTAAACATATTGTATACAAAGATTATCATTCCCACGAGGATTATGAACACTTAAACAATTTGAACCTAACTTTTTCTAAGGTACTAAGAAATTGATTTGAATTAAAATAAATAAAAATTAAAATAAATGAAACAATTAAAAAATAAACTAGTGAGTTGTTAATAAAATTAGGGTTTGATCAAAGTTTAATATTTAGGAACTATTATTTCCTTATTTTGTTTCCCTTAATCTTGTTAATTCAACTTATGTTCGATCTTAGATTTTCTAATGTTTTGATTTCCTAGATTTCCCTTAATCTTGTTAATTAACCCTAATTGAATTTGATAATTCTAGATTTGTAATCTCTTAATTCACAAAACTATTCCTAACTTATTCAATTATATCTTAAGCAATTTATTAGATAATTAATTTCATAACCAAGATCTCTCTTCAATTGATCGTTAATTTGATAATTGTGGGTCTATTAAACTGCTAGCTCTCATTGTACAACCTAACACTAATTACTTTGACTCGCTATATTGATTTGTTGTTAAGTTTATGCACGAAAATTGCCACAAACATTCAAAGATATATTGAAATCAATAATAATTAAAGCTCACAAAATAAATCTAAAATAATTCCTAATATGGATTTATGAATCCATAGATATGTTAAACATCATAGAAATGCAATTACACATCAAGGATAATGAAAGAAAGAAAAAGGAAAATAATAAAATTGTTTGACTTCTTGATCTAGAATGATAGAATTTCCTAAAGCTCTTCTTTCATTTCTCCACTTTGATCCATTGTTTCTACCTTTATTATGTGTTTTTCATGTTCTTATATAGTGCAATATGAACTCTTATTGTGGCAGGAGTTACTAAGCCAACACGAGTATAACACAAGTTTATACTAGTGGGCTGTATTTGTGGTGATTTTTATATAAATTATAGTTTTCTTTAGAAATGAAGAATATAGGGCTAACATATGTCCTTAATTTGTATTATACAAAACTCTTTAAAATTTTTAGGCTTTTATAAGAATAAAAGGGTGTCTTTGGGAATTAGAAGAAAAAGACCAAAGATCAGTTAATTATGATTCGAACTAGAGCATCTTAGGATAAGAACAATGCATCTTGGAGGAGAGAAGAGATTGTCATCAAGATTCAACCAAAGAACATCAAGATTATAAGCCCTATGAGAATCAGTTTTTTTTTTGTTTTGTCTTCTTTCTTAATTGTTATTGGTTTTTTTTTACTCTAACAAAAACTAAACTAAGATAGATCTAGGTGGGATGAACCTTAGAACTATTTTTTAGATTGATTTAGAATGAAAGAAATAAATTGTATTTTGAATTATTTGTAATTACTTATTACGCTTCAATTACGATTTGTTAAGGTTTTGATTTAATTTCTTATTTTATATATAAAGATTGAAAAATTATCTATGTGAATGTATCATGGCTTGAATAATAATATTTCATAGAATCCTAAAGATAGACCTTATAAATCTTTTATGTTAGAGTTAAATATATCAAGGGAATTCATTAACAATTTTTCTTAAGGGTTTTGATTAGAAAGATAATCCAATCAATTAACTTAAGGATAAGGGTTGTATTTCTTAAGAAATAATAAGGTTGTAACTTTAGAATTTTTATCAATCTAAGAAACTATGGTTAATTATTAAATTTAGATAAATTTGAGCATAGGAAGGTTCTAACAAGATTCTACGTGTGGATCTTTTCTTTTTTTTGGAAAGGTCATATGGATCTTATTTATCTAGTAGTTACTTCGGTTTGGTATTTTAAATTAGTTTTGATAATTATTCCTTTTAAAACAATAATTTTTTATTAAATTAGATAATAAAATGGGTGTTATTAATAGTAATTATAGTCCTTGTAAGATTGAGTATTCATTAAGTTATAATATAAAAACAATAATTGCACTTGCCTAATGATCTTTAGCATAGTTTTGATCAAATGTACACATCATAATAAGAAATTAAAAAAAAACTTCTCTTTTATTGATCCAATCATTTTTTCTTTTTATATTTATTTATTTTGTAATTTCCTTTCTTAAATTTGTATTTTTTTTGATGAATTTTAAATTTTGATTATAGCTACCAGATATAAGGACAAGATAGTTAAGACAATGTAATATAGGAGAGTAAACTAGACCATTACTCATTAGGACGAAGTTTAGCAATATTAGGCTAAGAGTGAAAGATGATAATTTTGAGATCATCCCAATATAACTTATAAGGTTCAAAAACTTGTGTAATTTGATGGATTGTAGAATAAGGATCCAAATGTGCACTTTGCACATGTTTTAGAGATCTGTGATACAATCAAGTTTAGTAAAGATTCAAAGGATCTCATTTGGTTAAGGTTTTTCCTATTTACATTAAGAGAAAAAGCAAAATCACGGTTAAATTTTTCTGTCTCCTAGATCTATTATCACTTAGAATGGGCTTGTTGAGACGTATTCAGCAAAGAATTTTCCTCCAGTATGAACAATAAGACTTAAGAATGACATCTTCTCCTTTAACAATTAGAGGGTAAAACATTGTACAAGAAGTGGGAAAGATCTAAGGAGCTATTGATAAAGTGCCTATACCATAGGCTTAATTTAGGACTACAAATGTAAACATTTCATCGTGGATTGAGCCATCCAACTAAGTAGTTAACTGATGCATCTTTAGGTAAGACTACCTGCTACAAAACTCCTGACAAATTGTAAAAACTTATTGAAAATATTACCATGACTAATAATAGGGTAATCTAAGGTTTAATCTAAAAGAAATTTACATCCATAATATTGATATGGTGACAACATTAGACAAAAAATTAGAAGCTTTGAGTAAGAAGATCGAAAATAAAGGATTGCCAGCTTAATTGATACAAGTGACAAATTAAGACATTTATGGTAGGTGTTCTAGTTATAGATGCCAGCTCCTTACAATATCAGATAGCTAATTAAGCAAGTTATTTTTGTGGAAAACTAGTGTCAAAGTAACCTTGGTAGTAGTACTTATAATTTAGTATGGAGGACTCATCCAAATTTTTCATGGAATAATCAAGCTCAACTTGAATTTGAACAACAGAAACAACTAGTGAAGCCAAATATTAAGGAGCTTTTATTGAAATTTATTACTATATCCAAAGTTCACTTTTAAACCATTAAAGTGACTCTTCAGAAGCAATAAGGCCCCATCTATAACAAAGAAATCCATACTAGATAGCTTATTAAACTTGTATCTAAAAGACAGTCAGGTATTTTCTCTAGCAACACTAAGTCATGCCCTAAGGGAGCAAGTGAATATAATGAGTTTAAAGAGGAAAGAAGTAAAAAGTTAAAGCAAAAAAGGTTGTTGTACAGGAAAAGTAGGATGAGGAGAAGGAGAAACTAAAAGAGGAAGAGCCAAAAAAGGAAGTGGTCAATGAATAACAACCAAGAATTCCATACCTAAGCAGACTTCAGATAAATAGAAAAGATGGTAATTTGGTAAGTGTTTTTAGATTTTTAAACAGTTAAAAATTAATATACAATTTTTTAAAACTCTTTTCCAAATTTCAATATATGCTAGGTACTTGAAAGATATCATATCTAAAATGAAAAGGTTCAAGAATTATTGATAATGACATTAAATAAAGAGTGTTGTGTCTTTTTACAAAACACGCTACCTTAGAAAATCAAGGATCCATAAGTTTGACTATCTCTTCTAAAATTGATAATTTATTAATTGAAAGTGCATTAGAAGAATAAGGTGCCAATATTAAATTGATGCCTTATAACATATTTAAAAAGTTAGGATTAAGTGAACCTAAACCTAATTAGAATGAGGATTTATTTAGTATATAGGTCAATTAAGTATCCTCGAGGTATTATAGAATTTATTTTTGGTTAAGGTTGATAAGTTAATTTTCCTATTAATTTATGTTTTTCGGATATAAACAATGACTTAGAGGTTACCTTATTCTTAGGATGACTTTTCCTAGCTGCTACTAAAGCTATGATAGATATGTATGATGGAAAATTAATCCTAAAGGTTAAGGATAAGGAAGTATCTTTTATGATATATAAAACCATGAGATATTCCATTGATAAAGAAGATATGTGTATTTATAAAGATGTAATGGATATCGAGGTCTCAAAGATCCATTGGAGACTTATATCATACAAGAGAAGAAGATATATATATAGCCATATTTTAATAGAACACGTGGAATATTTGAAAGCTAATGAGCTTATGCTTAGGAGAATGAACTATTGGGAGATTAATAGATTGAAGAAGAGGAGAATCAATATTTCACTTAAGGAGCTATTAGGGTGAAAAGCTTAAGTAAGGAATCCAACTAAAACACTTATAAAGAGGTGTTTGTTGAGAAGCAACATAATGATTTAGTTGTTTTTTATTTCACTTTATTAGTTATAGGACTAGTTAGCCTTATTTTTTAGTATGTATCTATATGTTTTAATTTTTTGCATGTTTTAATTTAAAAGTAGTATAAAATTATAGATATAAATGTACTTTGATGCTCTCTCATTGCTAGATCATGATATATACTATCGATTCATACTTCTTATACTGTAGATACTAAGTCTTTTTAAGGAGTACCAATTATCCTAATTTCCATGTTTTCCCTTATTTTCTATTTTTTATTATTCTTGTGCGTAATGTACATTAGGGAGAATTTACAATTCAAGTTTAGAGGAGAGAATTAATTACTTATGCTTATTAATTTTGTTATAATTAGCTTAATAGGGAAAATTTCTAAAAAAATTTAAATTAGAAAGAAAATTTATTAAGATAATTACATTGTGGTATGATTTGTTTTAGAAAATATTCATAAGACTTAATGATTAAGTTAATTTTAGTTTCTTTCATTAATTGTAAAGAGGGATAGTTCATTCATACTATAATATTGTTTTTGGTATAATTCTAACATTTAATTGAGTTAAAAATGAACTCTTTCAATCATTTTTATTATCATATAAAAAGAAAAAGATTATGAATAAGTTAGCATTAAATAAATTCAATCCACTGACTTTATACTAAGCAAAAAGGTTAAAGATAAAGAGTGGTTCTAATAGTCATTTGAAATAGTGACCTAAATGAGTAACGGGAATATTCATGACAAAATGTTTTCTTTCACATCAAAAGTTTAGGTTAATTTTTAAATAAGCCTAAAAATGGGCCTGCATTAATTTAAAGTCAATGTTTTGCTTTTCTTTTAATAAGGATTAGAAAATGTTTGAAAGTTGAAGCATCTTTATTATGTGTGTTAACTTTATTTACTAGGTTGAATTTTATGGATAGAGTTAAATTTTAAATTGTTGTAAAGTGAATTAAATTGATTTATGACTTAATGAAAGTAGCTAAATGCCTAACAATTTGATGAACTTTGTTGTTAAATGAATAATGAAGAATCTTGATAATGCAATTAATTTGTTAAATTCTTTCTTAGAGTTTCCATCCATTTAAGTTAAGAGTAATCAAATTGAACCATTTGTGGATAAGAAAATGCTAAAATGTTGGAGAATTTAATAAGCACTAATTATGTTATATTTTAGCATGATTTTATCACTACAAGAAAATTACAAATTAATGACAAGAAAATTACTAATGGAAACAATAGCGTAGTAAATTATCAACCAAAAATTAGTTTCTGTCGGTAACATTGTTGGGAAAATTTGCATTTTGCGACGAACAATTTACTAACAAATATTTGTCAGTAAAGGTGGAGGGAAATTATCCCGGTAATTTTTTTAAAGGAATATACTGACAGAAGAGAGATGTTCGTCGATAAAATAGGCGGGAATGCTTGGTGGCATAAATAATCGTCGGATTGTACCGACAGAAATGGATTCTATAGGTAAATTACCAACGAAATAACTTGAAAGTTAAACGACGTCGTTAGCTTTGGCTTCAATGTTTTAAATAAAACAAAAAAGATGTCGTTTGGTTTAATACCAAACAATGTCATTTTCATACAACGTTAAACCTACCAAAGCCCACCCCCTCGTATTTCACTCTTTGGTTTCCCCTTTGTCTTATCTTTGTTTTCTCCCCTGTTGTCGTCGATGGTTCCCTATTGCCATCATTGTCCATGGTTCCTTGTCATCCGTCGTCCGTCGTCCGTACTTCAGTTTCCTCACTTTCTTCCCTTCTCTGCTTCTATCTTCTTCCATCGCTTACCATCGTCGTCATCTTCATTAATCATCAGTTGAGGTAAGTGGTGCATCTAGTTTTACTTGTAATCGTGACATTTTTGTATCTAGGTTTTGTTTTTTACTGGCTTTTTTGTATTGCTTTGATTGTATAGGTTTAATCATCGGTTGTGTGTTTTTTTTTAATTTTATTGTATGGGTTTAATTTTCAGTTGTTTCTTCGTTTAATCGTCAGTTGTGTGTTTTGTGTTTTACCTCATTATGCAGTTGGGATGATATACTACATTTGGTTTTGTGTTTTTCCTCATTATGTAGTTGTGTAATGTGTCCATCTTCTTCCATCGCGTGTTTTATACTGCTTTAATTGTATAGGCATTATGCTTTATTGCCCATTGATTTTTGTAAGGTATTATGTTTTACTGCCCATTGATATTTTTGTAATGCAATATGTTGTATTACTATACTTGTCTGCATTTTTCCATTATTATGTGATGAATGACAATATACTTTTATTAAATGCAACACTCTACTGTGGAATTTGATAGTAAAATTGTTAAGCATAATAGTTATGATTCCAAGAAAGATCCTAATGATTATAGTCATGTTTACTTAATTGATATGATTTATTCTATTATAGGTAGTTTTAAAACTTAAAAGATAAGATGGATTGGAAGCTATCATCTATAAGCATCTTGAGAATGAGAATAAGAAATTCATCAAGAATATTATGTTTTAAGAATTGAAAATTTGATTCATTAAAAAGGTTAGAACCTGAATTACATAACATCCTAGCAATTTGGGTGAGACAAAGATAACTTGGATCTTGAGTTGTAAGAAATTGTTGTAGTCTTATCTAACCCTCATAAGTGAAAAAACTCAGGTATTAAGGGAAGTGGCCACTCTACATATTTGAATTGCATCTTACTCACAATTACCCGTTACTTGTAAAAATGAATGAAGCCACCTATAATAGATATTGGTTGAAGAAAAAGGAGTTCGGCAGAGCTAATAACTTTAAAAAAGGCATTACTTGGGAGGTAATCCAAAAAACTTAATTTTTTATTCCTTCATCCCATTTTCATTTAACTTGTTATTAGCAATTCTTGTTTGTTTAATTTCTTTTATTTTCCATATTTTAGCATTTACAATGAGGACACTATAAATTCTAAGCATGAGAGAGAAATTGTTCTCGAATGTGCTTAATTGGGAAGTTTCCTTTTTATTTTTTATGGATTAAATTATTATACATGTTATGAGATTAAAATATTGAGTATGAAAGTGTAATACATTGAATGGTTTAATTAACTTGAGGTATAGATTTTAATTAACATTTGAAGTTGAATTAAAAAAGAATGAGTGAAAAGTTTTTGGTAAATTACTTAAACTTTACGAGCTTTTTTGCTATATGAGATTGAGACATTTATGTCGATATGTGTTTTTTATATTTCATATTCTTCTTTATGGATGTATCCTTAGAACTTTCTTTGAACCATTTTGAGATTACATTGATATGTGCATGCTTGAAAATGATAAAAGACATTTTTGAATTAATCATTTAACTTAAATAGGCTACTTAATAAAATATCTCTTATCATCCCCCTTAAGCTTTTAAACTCCCTAGAGTATTTTATTTAGTTAGCACCAGATAGGGTCTTTCATATGTAGGCCTCCACCTTGACTACTTCATTCATTGCCACAAGGAATCATCATAAACTATCCATTATCATAAACTATTTTTTTTACGGATCAAATATGGAACTTTCATTCATCTAATATAACCTTTTTCCTTTTCGAAAGACGAAAGAAAAAGACATTATCCAAAAATTCACTCTTTTACAAACTCTAAGTTTCTATATTAAACTAAACTTATTTTCAATTGAACATTGATATGATGTTTAACCAATATTGTCATAATTTTTCGTATTCTGATTAAATGTTTAACAAAATTTAGAAATATAAACCTAGAAATACAAAATTTAAATCCATTTGTTTACAATCAATAGAAATGCATAATTATCCATCAATACTAGGAAAAATATCATGTTGACTTCAAGAAAATCCTCACTTAAACCTAAGGACTTACATTTAGTCACTAACCTGGAAAAGCCACCCTATTTGAAAATGTATTATTTCATTTGTCTATCTTCCCTCTAAAAGTTACTTTGTTATTTTAAATTCATGTTCTTGGTTTTTCATAATTGAATTTATTTCTATAGGAAAATTTTAAGGTGATATAATAAGCCACCCAAGATTAACAACATTAGTTTTCTTTTGCAAGTAAAAGCTTCTCCTCTTTCTATTAGTCATAATTATTTCCTTTTTAGATTATAATGCATATTTAGTTTACTAGTTTTTATGTCTTTGTTAATATTTCGTAATATTTTTAAATTTTGTGAATTTTTGGAATGATTCAAGGTTCAATACACTTTATCCGTTTGTATTTCCTCGTATTGATCTTTTAAGCTTTATTTTTATTTATCTTTAGTGCATCATGTTATCAAGTATATAGTTTTTGATACTTCATTTTTATGTGTCATGCACTAGTTCCTTAATTTTAGTCTTTCATAATGATAAAAAATGTAAAGCTTTAGAGATTAATATTGTAGGTTTCCCATTTTTTTCATGTTCAGGTTTTTATTCACTGTTCATATCCAAAACATACATACGCCTACGATCATGCCTAACTGGTCTACTAAGATTAGGATTTCCATTAGGTTGTCCTTTTTTAAAAAATTTTAATCATCTTTTCTTACCTATCCATCCTCTCCCAAATTTTTCTAGAAACCAATTTAAATCAATCAAACTATTATTGCATATTGTTTATAACAAACTTATGCATTCTTTAGATCTCCTATTTGATGCTTCCTCCCCATTAGACATTTTAAAAGTTCCATTAGGTTTTGATTTATGTTTTTTTTTTCATTTTGGATTAAGATTTTGATCAACTAGTGATTTAGGTGACAATGTCAAGGCTTTGGATAGACTAGTCGACTAGTATGGTAATATGGTTAACCAATGTCTTTTAATAACATGTACCACAAGTTTGTAATAGAATTAATTGACCAATGCTACTGTCCTAGCCATTAAATGGTTAGTTTTTGTTTCTAACGAATGTTTTAGGTTATCGTAAGTATAAATAAATTACATATGAATTATGGGAGTGCTTGAATATTTACCATCACTAGGTGTTCCGACGGATTTTCAATACTTTACCGACAGACTTAAAAATTCCATCACTATACTTAGTGATGGAAAAAAATTGTTGGTCGGTAAATTATCGATGGAATATTTCTATTTCATCGCTAAAGATTACCGACGACCGTTTCTCCGACAGCTTATGCGGTCGATAATTTCGTTGGTAATTTTTGTTGCTAAATACTCATTTTCCTGTAGTGCATGTCCTCTTTCATTAGTTTTTATCAAAATAATTATCAATGAGTATTGTTTCCTAAAAAAGTTACTGCATATGAACTAATTCTAATAGAAAATCATATCAATTTATTAAACAATGTTGTTTATAATAAAGGGAAAAAGGTCGTAATAGAAGCATATCATCACAATTAGCATAGAAAGATAAAATGAAATGACATAATTACTTGTAAGAGTTATATGTCATATAAATTGACTATTTATTGTAACGGCTTGGTATAAGCACTCATTTTCACTAATTTTTATCAAAGGCATATGGAAGAGAATTTCAATCTTAAAATTTGTTTAACATATTATTTTTAAAATTTTAAATTATATAAAAATTATTCAAACTATAAAGGTGTACGACTAAATTTGCTCAAAAAATATTTCTTTCTTAAACTCTCGACAAACGTAGAAGACTAGAAGTTGGAAGAGGTACTCTAACACGATAGTTGGATCAAGTTGAAGTTTATTAACATTAAAGCATTCGTAACTCTTCATCGATCTTATATTGCATAGCTTCTTGGATTAAGTAGCTCATGTACCCTCACCTTATTACTCGCTTCGAGCTATGTTAAAGCATTAACGATAAGATGGGACAGCTAGCAGGATAGGACAGCTAGATGTATAGCTAGCCGTAATATATTAATATTCCTTTCTGTACAATCTGTTGCTATCGTACATATCACTCATTATTCTTTCTCTCTCTGTAACCAATTTCTGGTACGATTCTTATTATAAAAACCATTCTTTGGAGGCTTAGACAATCACCGAGCATATTATTCATATCGCGTGAGTTCTCTTTTTTCTATTAATATTCAGTACGTGTGATGTTAATTTGATAGGCACTTACATAATGGATTTGGCAAGCTTCTTATACTTCCAAAATATGCTATCTATTTAACTATGTAGCAGCTTTTAGTTGGTGTGTTCCTATCCTGCACCAACCATTTATCGCAACTTGAATACCCTTGTCCCTTTATCTTTTTGTTTTTTTACATCGAAATCAAATGACTTGCAACTCTTCTAACGAGGGGCCAATCCACTCATTGACGATTGTTTAAACCCGTTCTCTAAGCAAATCAAGGAGTTGTGTAACTAATCATGCCATAAAAAAAAGTATGTTGACTAATTACCAGATATTGTTAATTTAATGTCAATGTGTTACTTTGGGTCCCCGACAATAAAATTATATATACATTAGACACCTAAGGAAAATGGTGATGTGAAAAGGTCAAACACTGTCAAGGGACGGAGTTCTCTTCCGCAGTAAGAACGTGAAGTGATGTATTAGCAATACAGAGGTTTAAAGCGAAGGAGGGGCTTAGATTGCTAAAAGAATATGAAGCAATGAAAAAACAGAAGACCTTCCATCGTACAGAAAGATGTCAAATTCATACCATTTACTATATTACATCTCTAGACGCGTGATTGCAAAAACAATTGGTTTCATTGATACTGTATTAGATCCACCACAACTTAAAATACTTCGTTGTATGCATGGAACAGATAAAACCACAGAAGAAAAAGAAGAAAGAAAAAAGAAAAGAAAGATAGCAGATGCTCATAGAAGTGCATATCATGAGATGTGTAATATAAGTCTAGTAGTTACTTATTCTATATCTATGCTATGTCCTTCAATTTCATGACATTCAGTTTATCAGTTAATAAGTTCAGTAAAACCTCTACCCTTGTTTCGTAAAGTCGCCATATGTATACGAGTGCTAAGAAATCTTATATTCCAAGTTCTGCTGTAGAAGACTGTATATATTTAATTAATTTCCTAAAATGAAAAACTAGAATTAGGTTTAGTGAAAATGTCCAACATAATCTCAATTCAATTTGACTAAAAACATATAAATTATTCAATTCTCAAGGAGCAATAGGAACTTGACATGTTGAACAAAGTGACAACTAGTCCAAATTTTGATCCCATAAAGAATGAATAGCTGTTAAATTTTATTTGTTGCTAAGCTATGATAGATTCTACGCTCAAGAGATTGTACAACTGGATCCAGAAAGCCTAGGGAGGCTGCAAAAACTCTTGTATTTGAGGTTGACTATTTTTTTTTGGTAAAAGAGAAAAGAAACTGAAAAAACTACACTGTCCCCCTAATTAACACAATATTGGGGTGACAAGCCTTGTTGGTCCCGGGATAGGAGACCACGAATGGAAGGCGGAGGCGTCTGGAGAAAAAGAAGGCCTGGACTGGCTCGAGCTGCAAGGGAGGCCAAAGCACCTTTTTCCATTTCATTTCATCAAATCAGTAATTTACAATTGTCATTGATTCCTGTTTGTACATCACTCCACAAACTTAGTACAATTTGCTACATATACAGGGAAAATATAAAACATCAGTCCTAACTAGGTCGTCCTAAAAGTCCCAGCTGACCGACCTGTGAGCCATAACGTCTGCCGCCAAAAGGATCTACACGGCTTGAACTGTTGGACCTCGACCCTTTTTCTTGAAATTTTGATTTATTAAATGGAATTAATTGAGGAATTAGTGGTGAAAATTTGAAGCATTAAAATGA
>JANIJF010000211.1:36175609-36192391 GCA_024520955.1 Erythroxylum bequaertii | reverse complement strand
ACGAAAATGAAAATGAGCCTAAGTGATATGTATTATATCTTGTAAACTAATCTTTGTATTTATTATTTTATATATAAGCATGTTTGAAATTGTAATTAAACTCTTATACGGGAATAAATTTAATGATATTTATTTTTTATATACAATTCTTCAAATTATCAATCATTTTTATATAATAAATTAACAACAACAAAAAATATAAATATTATAGACAATAATATGGATTAAAAATGTAACAAATAATTATAATTCAACATGATATAACATTTCGTTAAAATGTATATTAAAAATTTGACTACATTTTATAGAACGTAGATAAAAACAAATACATTTAGCTATGTTTTTTTAGCTACGAAAGCTAACCATCGTGAAAAGGTATTGGCAATGATTTCTCAAAACATCGCTAACACTTTTTTGCTACAAAAATAAAGCGTAGGCAAAAAACTATCAACAAGGATTAGCAAAAAACATTGCCTATATTTTTTAGTTATGATGTTTTGGCAACATTTTCGGCGATGAATATAAATTGTCATTAATGATTATTAGTAATGATTTTGGGACTTTTAGTGAAGATTTTTTTCGTAGCCAAATTTGCTCTTTGTTGTGGTGTGTGATCTCCCATCTTCAACCTTTATGCATTATACTTAGTAATCACTTTCTTCCTATTTCCTTTTATGCTTACTTCTAGATTACTCACTACAAGACTTGTTTTCCATAGGTTAGTGTTGCTTGGCTCCCTAAATAAGTAATGTGATCTCCCTCTTAAGGAAATAGTAAGTCCTTAGAAGCTCACCTTTTTTCACCATTTGCCATTCTTCAAGCTTAAGAGAGTAACATTTGGTACCAAAATACTTGTCTCAAACTGGTTAAGGTCAGTCTTGTTACCAAAATACTTTTCTCAAACTGGTTGTGGTCAGTCTTCGTACCATAATACTTGTCCCAAACCAACTGGTTTGATTAGTTAAGGAACCTTGTAAGTTCCTAATCACCAATATACTCCTTAGGCCATAAATGTGAATAATTTGTTGTTGGATATATATACTTTGCATGTTAACTTTACCATGCATGCTTCCCTATTTGTTGGGTCCACTGTGTGAAAATGTTCATCAAATTCTCAATGTACCATCTAGCTCATTATTTCAATTTCTTGAAAATGAACTTGATAAGACTTGTTCTCTAACCCACTAGATTATCATAGCTTTCAACAAAGCCTCCAATTTTTTCACACTTCTTTAGCATCTTGCATTATGCTCTTCCAATGGCTTGTGTAAGCAAAATCTGAATACAACCAAGGAAAGTGCTCTATCATACTTATATAAGGAGTTATTTGTGAACCACTCAACCTTTAGAACACCATCCCTAACCCTTTGTAAATTGCAAATATTTTTTTGAGTATTCTAAACCCCTTTAGAGACATGCACTTGAAAAACATCATATAGCACATTCAATCCAACAAACTAATGGAATTAACAAATTAATTATTATATCAACCACGAATCATTATTTTAACTTTATGTATGGTTAATAAATTTATGAATAAAACTTTTAATCTTCTTTTCCTTTTCTATTTTGATAATTTTCTTGCAATCTTCTAATTGAATTTTTATATATTTTTAATTGTTTGATAGTTGTCTTAGCTTCTAGTACCACCAAAAGTAAAGTTAGAAGAACTAATGTTAGAGGTGTATATTTATCTTTTCTCTTATATATAAGTTACATTTCCCATTATTTGTGAACTTGAAGTTTTAATTTTAAGTTTTATGCATATTCTTATAATTTTTCCAAATTTTAGATTTTTCAAGGATTTGCTTTTATTCTTCTCCATTTTTATGGTGGATCTACATAGCAAATAAAAAAGATGATCATCCTCACCTTAGTCTAATTACTGCTTATTTTGTTTGTCATCTTTCACCTTTTATTATTTAACGCAAATTATGTTTGTTCTTGTTTTATATTTATTTACGGAAACTAGGTTGTTATTATTTTCTTATTTTATTATTATTTTCTTTTATGTCTAATCTAATTTTTAATTTATTTTTATTTTAATTGTTGTTACTTTATTATTTTAATATTTTTTATGCGAGGCTATCGAAAACAGTCTCTCTTTCAGTTAGGGGTAACGCAAGGTACTTTTGAGCCTTATCAGACTCCATATTTCAGCAAGACTTCTATTAGATTATTGTTGTTGTTGGGAGTCAAATTCAATTGTACTAATAGGAATTGTGTGAGTTTAATTAATCCCAAACATGTCAATATGAGATTGTCCCATTTTCACTAGTTTCTTTTCCTTATTTATTTGTATGAATTTTTTATATGTTGGAAAATCCGGGCGAGATCCAATCCTGCACTTGGTAGAATAATAACAAAAAAAAATTGTTTGATTTTTTGAAAGCCAAAATCACTTAAATTCTATAATATGATTAACATATAAAATATAATCAAGCATGAATCTTCATTTATATATTGTTATAAAACTTGATCATTTTTTTGTCGTATACTTCGATTTATTTTTTAAATCGGCTCATCTCCACCATCCTAACTACATAAGTGTTTGAGCTCTGATGATATTCATAGAATTTATTGATAGAATCATATAAATTTTGTAGAGAGAGTTAGACAAGAAATATTAGCTTCTTTAGAGCTTAACCCTATTTATGTTAGCTTTTAAATATTTTAATAATTAATTGAAATAAAATTCTAAATTTAATTAAATTTTAATTATTTATAATTTAATATCAATTATACTCAAATAAGATCAAATATATCATATTGATCTTTATTTATTAAATATTTTATATTGAATCATAAAGTTTTCCAAACTTTATAATCAGATCAAACTTAATTCAATTTTTTTATTATATAATATTCTGATTAGACATTAAAAGATGTAATTAATGGCTAAAGTCCAATCATATTTATTCTCCACTATTAGTAATTGATCCAATTAATGACATTTGAAGACTGTTTTCAAAATGTTATTTCACCTTGGTCAAGGATTTCTCGAAACCATATCAATCGATAACAATAGAACATTACTTTAGGATGATAAATCTTATATTTATCACTCAACAACCAACATATATTTCATATTATATCCAATGAATATCGACAAAGCTACTCTTGAATAGAATAAGTTATAAGTAGTATTAAAATATAGAAATTCCTATATGAGATACTTTTATGATCTCAAGTTAAAGAATCACTTACATAATCATCAAAATGAGAATTTTCATAGACAAGCAAGTAATATTTCATTCAGAATCCTCATAAAGGGTTAGTTTAGTAAACTATAACCAACCGATTAATTGTAAAACATAGATTAATAATCTCTCACTTGCGTTAAGCCAATTCTTTAAATATCTAATACCATATTTTCATATAGCAATTGTACTACTGCTAGGACAGTGATTTAGTGAGAAAATTCTACAAGAGAAAAAAAAATATACATTGGCCTAATTGGCAATTAATGCTATATTGAAAATTTTCTAATTTTAAAATAATATTATTCTAAATAAAATATATCTTAACTACAATTTACTGAAGTTAATAATGCATAGCTAATTAGACTAAAAATTTTATTGCGGTGTGTGGTCAAAATGACAAGCATAAAAAGAATAGATTGTGAATTTAGAACTAATCCTAGAACTAAAAGGCTTTTGAGTTGGCCCGAACATTTGTTATGCCATGCATGCATGCTAAGAATAACAGCAATAGTATATATAATATAACTGTAGGGACTAGGTTATTACTATTCTTACATTTTACTAAAAATAAAATAGAAAATATTATCCATATTTAGTAGGATGATTTTTTTTAAAAAAAAGTTTTAATGGGATGATATTAAAACCCATTAGAAGGGGATATTTAGATTCTTAAATGAGATAAGCTAAGTTTGATTAAATTATAAATCAAAAAGTTCTCTTAAGTGCTAAGGTAATTAATTTTGAGAAATGCTTTACACATAATACGTGGTAAATCTAGGTCTCCATCCTCCACTCCATGTAAGAATTTTATCCAAAAATATAATACTTTTAGGCATAAGAATGAATATGTAATTTTTATTCCCTAACTTTTAATTATTTGGTTATTGGTAATAAATAAAACAGGGAATAACAAAATTGGAATAAATTTTCAACAATCTTGGACTTTTATGGAGGATGTGGGTATAAGCTAAAATTTTTATTTTTATAATAAAAATTAATTATAATTATCTAAAAATATTAATTTTATTAATTAATGAAAAATTTTAATTAATTAATTATAAAACATAAATACTTTAATTAATTATTTACAAAATAAATCGTATAATAACTAAATATGAGTAAAAATTTTCTTATTAACATTTTAAATATTTAATACCAAATAGTAGCATGAATTTTAACTTTGATTAATATCTTATTAAACACACATAATCAGTTTATTCTTATTTAGATTCTCACTTTCTATTCTTATTCTTATTATTTTTGTTATAATTCTTTCATGGGCCTTAATGTAAAAAAAAAAAAAGACATTCCCTTAAGAAACTTCAAATTTTAGTTATAATTTTCAATTCTCTAAAAACATTTTCACTTTAATTAATAATTATTTTTAAATTATTGATTTCACTTGAATATAATTAGTTTAGTTTGAATTTAAGAATTTCATTGAATTATTACATTATTCAATTAGTTAAGTTAAATTATAGTATTTGTGGTATATGATTAGTTTACCTCATTTATTATTAATAAATTTAAGAGGGAAGAATTTTTTAAAAATAAAAACAATTTTAAAAAAAAAATATCTCAAATTTAAAAAATTAAAACAATACAGATCAGAAAACGACACGTAACGAATCATTATAGCCACGAAAGTGTGATCAGGGCTGATGCTGGCTCCTGGCGGTGCCGGCAACGGGCCCGCTCTCCATATCCCTCCACGTGGCATGTTCTTAGACACCGTTTACGAAGATCCTATCTACACGTCATCGGGTATGGCTGCTGAGGGCTCCAGCCTCCAGGCGAAGAGGAAACAATCAGTTCAAATCATGAATGTCTCGTCGTAACAATTATTATGAATATTCTAATCCCCGATAATACGAAAAATGAAGTTTTTATCCATCCATCCATCTTGGCATATGCATCTTTTTTTCTTGTGCATATTCTCGAAATAATTTTAAATACGACATATTTAATTACAAGTACTAATTTGAAAGAGTTAACATTCCAAAATGAAGCTTTGTTTACTATAGAGAAAACAGGCTGGTGAGTTTGAGGTCTGAGGTAGCTAGTAGTTCCCACTTGCCTGGGAATGATGATTTGTTAGAGGTACAGGAATTAGGAAATGTCAAAGATCGAAGGAGGAATGAATAGCACGCTTCTCAATTTTCTTAATTTAAGAAAAAGAATATGTAACGAATATTAGGTCAAACAAAATCCACCTACCATATTGAATTGTTAGAAACGGAGAAAAACACAATTACGACGAGAGAGAGTCGTCGTTTGGAATTTTGTAACGACAATTGAGAGGGAGAAGAGATTAAAACATATATGGTCTTCAACCTCTCTCTCTCTCTCCCGTTTCCCATAGGCCCAACCATTTCTTCTTCTTTCATAAGAAAGCACAACCTCCCTGCTTCCATGGCCCTTGTTCTGTTTCCTCCTTGTCAATTCCTTCACTTTACTTGACTCGGTCTGGTTATTCATTATCTTCCCCTCTACTTGTTTCTCAATTATCGACCTCTTTCTTTGTAATTCATTCATCTGGGTCTCTCTTCTTTTCCTTTAACTTTGTATTTTTGTTTTTTGTGGATCTGATCTGATTTAGGTTCCAATTTTCTCATACCGCTCACGACTGTATCTGAAGAGGCCCAATTTTCTCAGCTAATAATTTTTGGAGCTCTGTTGAAAGAGTAATTAAGGCCGCTCACATGGTTTTAACAGGGGGCTCAAAATCTGAATTGGTGAGTCAACTTGCAGACTCGGTGAAGGAGATATCGGGATTGCCCGAGTGTAAGAATGTATGCAAGAAGATGCATGGGAATTTGTTGCGTAGAATCAAGCTCTTGAGCCCTTTGTTTGAGGAGTTGAAAGACAGCAGTGAAGAACTAAACGAAGAAGAAGTTAAAGGCCTTGAGTCACTTGAATTTGCTCTAGATTCCGCTGTCGATCTTCTCAAGTCGGTCAACCAAGGTAGCAAGCTGTATAAGGTATTGTTCTTTGCTCTTTCTCTTCGATTGTAAATTAAAGATTTTAACTTATCGTATCTGGCTATTGGAAACTTATTGGGGATTTTGATTTCTTAGAAATGGAACATAACGAAATATTTGGAGCCACTGGATTTGTTTATACAGTTTCCATTGTCCCATAGGAGTCGAGTCTCTCAAAGTTTGAGCTTGATATTTGAGGACTAAACCACTTACCGTTACGAAATTTTTGTGATAAAGTTAATGAATAAAGCAAACGAAAGGATGCGGTCACTTAATCTTGCAACTCTTATTTGGTAGATTTATCATCTTATCTTTCTTTTCTCACGCCACAGGCCTTGGAAAGGGATAGGCTAGCATGTAAATTTCATGAGGTTACAGAAAATATTGAAGCAGCATTAAGTGAGATCCCTTATGACAGGCTTGACATATCAGAGGAAGTTAGAGAACAGGTACTTTGACGACCCCATTGATTTCTCAGAATAATGGCGCTTCACCATTGGAGCTGTTTCACAGTTGTAATTCAATCTTGTTCGCTATTGTGTTCTGATGCAACTTTGGTGTTGTAAAGTGTTTCTCATCTTATGAGATTTTTCTCGCCCATATGTAGATTGAACTTGTGCATGCTCAATTCAGGAGAGCCAAAGGCAGACCAGACTCCCCTGATTTGCAACTAGAACTTGACTTAGCAATAGCAGAGACGGAAAGAGACCCTGATCCTGTAGTACTGAAAAGGCTCTCAGACAGGTTGCACCTGAAGACTATTGATGATATGAAGAAAGAGTCCCTTGCTTTTCATGAATTGGTCATCTCATGTGATGTCGATCCAGGAGAGTGGTTTGAAAAGATGTCATGCCTCCTTAAGAAGTTAAAGGACTACGTCCAAATGGATATTCCTGACGCTGACACTTCTGATGCCGAAAAGGGATTGATCAAACATAGATCTCCTGTTATCCCAGATGATTTTCGGTGCCCAATTTCTCTTGAACTGATGAAAGATCCAGTGATAGTGTCTACAGGACAGGTACCAGAGCATGCCTTCATATTTTCTGGATTTTTTTTGTGTGATGCCTGTTGTTTATTTCTTTTAACTTACAATTGCAGACATATGAAAGATCCTGTATACAAAAATGGCTAGATGCAGGACACAAGACATGTCCCAAAACACAACATACACTGTTGCATACCGCACTAAAACCTAACTACGTATTGAAAAGTTTAATTGCTTTGTGGTGTGAGAGCAATGGAGTTGAGCTGCCTAAACAACAAGGAGCATGTAGAACTAAAAGGGTCGGAAGCAGTGTGTCAGACTGTGATCGTACTGCTATTGTAGCTTTATTAGACAAATTAGCAAATGGAACTCCAGAACAACAAAGAGCAGTGGCTGGAGAGCTTCGCTTACTGGCAAAAAGGAATGCAGATAATAGAGTATGTATCGCAGAAGCTGGGGCAATTCCACTCCTTGTGGAGCTGTTATCCTCCACTGATCCAAGGACCCAGGAGCATGCTGTTACAGCACTGTTAAACCTTTCTATTAATGATGGTAACAAGGAAACCATTGTCAATGCTGGAGCCATACCAGATATAGTGGATGTTTTGAAAAATGGCAGCATGGAAGCAAGGGAAAATGCAGCTGCAACTCTTTTCAGCTTATCTGTAATTGATGGGAATAAAGTGGCAATAGGAGCTGCAGGGGCCCTCCCAGCCCTCATAAAACTGCTTTGTGAGGGGACTCCAAGAGGAAAAAAGGATGCTGCCACAGCAATTTTTAATCTTTCAATCTATCAGGGAAACAAAGCCAGGGCTGTGAGGGCNNNCATTGTGCAACCCCTGATGAGATTGTTGAAGGATGTTGGAGGTGGAATGGTGGATGAAGCATTGGCAATTCTTGCCATTCTTGCTAGCCATCAAGAAGGAAAGACAGCTATTGCTCAGGCTGAGCCAATTCCTGTCCTAATGGAGGTCATCGAGACAGGTTCTCCAAGGAACAGGGAGAATGCTTCAGCTGTCTTGTGGTCGCTATGTGCCAGTGATTCACAACAGTTGAAGTTGGCAAGGGATTTTGGCGCAGAAGAGGGATTGAAGGAACTGTCAGAGAGTGGCACCGACAGGGCTAAGAGAAAAGCCGCAAATATTTTGGAACTTTTTCAGCGTGCGGATGTGGCTGCTGATCAAAGTTGCCTTTGATTATGCTCCATTTCTTCAAGAAGTTTGCATGGGGTTAAGTTTCTGTGAATTTGATACTTGTATCTTCATGTGTTACAAAGGGAAACGCGTTTGTACAATTGGGCCGATATGTATATAGGATTGGAACATGCTCTTGTATTCGAGATAACTTATTTTTGTCCGTCGGAGTCTCTGCCAAAAGATGCCAAAGAAAATCAATGTCTGACGTTGCCAATTTCGACTAGAAATTTATGATGTTCAGATGCAGAAAATGTAGGTAACTACCATTTGGTGGAAAACTGTCCCGCAGCTCGATAAATACACATTTCTGGCGTGTAGAGGTGATGGGAATTTCAGTGTTTGTAATTTTGGTCTATTTCTTATACAAAAAGAAAATGGAAGGTTCAAGCTTTACGATTTCAACAAGACCTAGGGACAACAAAATCAAGAACACAATCTAACTAAATAGAAAATAAAAGAGAGGCAAATTACACCTGAAGAGAAGACTTGTTATCACTCCCCACCACAGTTTTCAGCTCGACTCATTTGACCTCAAAACTTTTTCAGTTCAAACAAATGTGGAATCTACATGGTTAGATGATCAGGAATACCCAGTACAAAATGAAATATATTGACAGAGATTAGTTTTATTCAGATTGTTTTCAATTGTCTCGCATTCTGAGGACTGGACCATGTCACACACTCAAAGTCACAACACATTCTGAGGATTGGACTATGTCACACACTCAAAGTCACAACACATTCTGAGGATTGGACTATGTCACACACTCAAGAGACACTGGATCCTCTATGCGTAAAATACATAATACTTTCGTATTCAAACCAAATAATTCTTATATACCAAAGTTCCAATCAAAATCAATTTCACTCAAGAAAGAAAAAATAACTTAGCCTCTTTCCATGTACCATTAAGGAAGACCTTTCCCCAGCTTTGTTAGCCAATAACACATGAATCCTTTAACACAAATATTCACAGCGACACAGTCAACCCCATTTCTCCATGTAGGTCTCAGCCAAAGTATTGCCGTTGACTATTTTGGTGGTCATAATAATAGGATCATATGCCATTCCTTCCTGCAGGACATTCCATAAAACACCATGAACATGAAAATTGAGCAATATGCACCACCAGTGAGGTTAATTCCAGTGCTAATAATTTAGTGTCAAAAATCACATAATTAATTCCGAGTTACTGTCATTTTCATCAAGGAAATGCCGGGTACAAATATTGAAGGAGAACCATCTGACCAGCCCCAAGTGTAGCTGATTTATGTGGGTCCCATTTTGAGATATAACACGATGGTGAAATGTAGCATAACAAATAAGTCGAGGATTCTCAACTTTTCATATCATAAATATAATGAAGAAAATGACATACCTGTGCACTAAGAAATCGTAGAGCAGAAATTTCTGCAAAAGTCACGCCACCAACAAAAACAACAAGCACTATTGAGCGTCTCCCATTGGTCAGTCTGAAACATGTTTAAGTAATGTTACACCACAAGAAAATTAAGTGAAAATCAACACGTCAGCCAATGCAGATTGCAAAGCTATACGCTTCTATGATCAGGAACCTGGGGTTGATACAGAGAGTACAGTTTGAATACTTCTCTTTAGAATCATGAAGATAGATGTACGCCTTGGAAAAGGTACTCTAACTACTTTGGATGTTTAATGATAATACGAAAAAGGTGAAGACCATCAATTGCAAAATACGAACTTCTACACACATATGTGGATTTTGATAATGGACGTTAACCAGTGAATGATGGCTAACAATCTTGGCAAAGAACATCTTAATTAGCATACCAAAGAGAAGAGTGTCATTGGGCAGAGATACCTGTCAAGAGCTGTCAAATTCCCTCGCAAGGTGTCAAAAGATGGGCTGCTTGAAAACCCGCCCTGCAAATCATGGAAGAAATGCACTTAAAATTTCAGAAACCTAACAGAGGACAGAAATAGTTTCTTTGTGACTCTTCCTTAAACCAAAAAAATATAGTGTTGATGAAGATAGAAAGCATGTTCACTAACTCTCTTCACTTCAGAGTGAGGCCCAGGCAACAACTTCAAAATTTCTTCAATAGGGCGCCTGCAGTTCAAATTACCGATTTTTCATAAAAAAAATAGAAGATAACCAAGAAAATTTACAAGAATGTTTTTATTAAATTCAGTTAGATTTTTTAAGGTAAAATAAATTCAAGCCTAGAGCTATTGATAATCCCAACAAGAGATTCCACTAAAGAAGGAAAAGAAGCAAAAGGGTATGCAGTTGGAGTCTTGGCATGCTTTGAAACATAATTTGACGCTGGCAAGTTCCATAAAAAGGAGAAGCAATAAGTTAAGTTTTTTTTAACTCTATTAGGAGACCATGACTCTATATGACAGCATTGTTTGACTTCTAGTCACAAGTTCGAGTTCTATGTTAAATTGGAGCAACTCACATCCCCAACCATGTTAAAATGAAAGAAAATAGTTTTTCAGTTCCAGAAGTTATTTTTCTATCAAATTAACAGGAAGAAGAAGCGTAAGAAGAAGGAAAGTCAATAATAAGACACATGGTCAGAGACATATAAGAGGTACAGATAGATTAACCTCACCATCCTGATCGCACAGCATTTTGAACCAGGCGAACACTCAGTGGAGCGTACCCAGAAAAGACGTAAGCAATGTCATTGGGGCTGGCACAGATGTAACAAATTTAAGAATCAGAGTAAAAGGAAAGTGAAAGAAATAGAAGAAAAGAAGTATATTCTACATAACGAGGGAAAATATAACCAGTTGTTGTGTCAAGATCACCCAATGGCTCAGAAATAAATTCTATAGCTTTCCCTTGATACTAAACAGCTGCAATACATACCATTTATCATATATGGTACAGGCATTTAGATCGCCTAAAAGTTCTTCAAGTGGTAACTGACTACCCAACTAATATTATTAACTTGGGAATTTTAAGTTTCAAAAAACAAATAAAATTTGGCACGCATCAATTACAATTTCCTTTAATGGCATTTCAAAGAAGAAATTTAGAAGTTTTCTTAATATGTATTTACTACGTCATATGGTTGAGAATTATCATACTTTGCAGTGTCGGTATCTGCAACAAGTTGCAGTGCACGTTTAATTGTCAACCAGTTGCTTTTTGCTTCCTGCGAGGTTCATAAGATATGTAATAAGTATGATCATTTAAAAGAATTCACTAAACTTCACTAACATGAGATTATCTTCTACGATATAATGCCAGGATAACACAACCTGTTTCTTCAACAAGCCAGCCTTCTCTAGGTTGTGCAACGTTGCTATGTGCTCAAACCCATAGCTGTGGAGCAGCTCTCTCCTAAATCAAGAGCATATAAGCTTTAATATCCATATTGCAAGATAGCAAGGATTCATGAACCACAAGGAAGAAAAGTTCAAATCAATAGGATATGTTAACAACCAAAGTAGGACAGACAATTAGCATGGGTCAAGCCATTCTTGCCTCAAATAGTCAAAATGCTTCTTTGGCAACCCTGAATTGGTAACAGAGAATAAGATAAGCATTCTCAAGACACTGACAAGAGGCTCCTGCTTATGAATCAGTTCTTCAATGTACTCAAAGCATCTGCATACATGAGCATCTATCAGACACTTGACCTTAATCCAGTCATGTCCAAGTTGCAAAACCACCATGAAATTTTAACAATTAACATAAAACAAATTCTTCCGGATGTTAATGAGATGGTCAGATAAGGAGACAAAAAATGTCTTATGGAAAATAATGTCTTTATCAATATTTTGAGAATTACAGCAACCAGTCATGGCATGAAACAGCATAAAAGAAACATGACATATGTTGACCTATCTATACTTTGCTGAAACATGGAGGTAAAGCAATACTGGAACCAACTTACATGTCATAACTCTGAGCCTCAACAATTGTGTGTTCCATGTCAAGTCGGGCAAGAAATGTTTGTTTCGATGTGAAAGTTGATAGATGTTGAGCAAGATTTATGTGCCTCTGAAAGAATTATTATCAACAGTATAAATCTAGCTCCTACAAGGGCCATATCCACAGTGATTACAGAAAGATCAAGAGAGATAAACTGACTTACAGTCATCTCTGGCAATGAGTTAAGCTTTTTAACAAAATCCTTTAACTCAGAAACAGTCTGATTCTGCATCCATTACATCTATGCTGTTAATAAAAGCAGCTTCATAGGCCACCAGTGGTAGCAATAAATCACGTCACTAACTGACTTTGGTTACGTTCATTAGGTCTACAAGCAACTTTAGAGTACAGTCTATGGATTGCAGATAAGACATGTTTCAATTGAGACACTTCTCCTCTGTTGCAACAGAAGAATCAATCAACCAGGAATTAATTACGTAAAGTAGCTGATGTAAGTATCCAGATGCCACAAGATTTACTTACAGTAGTGGTCATCTCTGTGTAGTCCTGCTTCATAGAAGTCGCTTTTTGCCTTAAAACCTGCAATCAAAAGTTAGCTAACAACTAAGGTCCATAAAAGAGAAAATACAAAGTAAAAAAATAAAGAAATCAAATAATTTGATTAAAAGCTAATGAAAGTAGAAATTTCATATCTAAAAAGAAAAACAAAACACAACCTGCACAACAACTTCAAAGTTGAGATCTCGAATCTCCTTAAACAGCTTGTCACTGAAATTTAGCCAATACACAGTTAGGCAAAAATATGTTTAAGTGAAAGTATTGGCGAAGAATCTCCTTAAGAAGGCATTGCATCATTGAGGGCACAACATGTTTTTAAAACTTCAAGTTAAAGATAAAGTTCAACTTATCCATTCAACAGAAGCAATCACAACAACAATGAAAGGTATTCATCATTAAAATTCAGGAGATGCATTTCAGTTCTGTCTCATGCAGCAAAATTCTTCTGGCCTTATATCTAAGATGCGTATAGATCAATCAAGATGTGGATGAAGAAAACAATATTGCCAAGCAAAGGCCTCAAGTAGAGGTACACGTCACCTTGAGTTAAGTGGAACTTTCATCTTTTTACCCTCTTGTTGAGCACCCATGATTGATGCATCAAGCTCCACGGAACCACTACTAACATGCAGAAACTGCACTCGTTTTAAAAGAGTAGCTATCAAGAAATCAAAATTATAAAACTAACCAGAAAATGAAAAACAGAATTTTCTCATGTCCAGATAGTCATAGAGATATCTTCCTCTAAGATAATTCAGCTTCCAAAGAGCAGAAACCATGATGAATAGATGCTTGCATGAAAAGCCACTCAACAAATTAATGTGATAGCTGAAATTTTCTGTGCAAGTATTTGTCATTTTCTCTCCCTCTCACACTCACACATATACACAATAAAGGAGTAAAATGATCAACTTGAAGTATCTAGGCAATCAGGTAGACAAATCTCTCATAAGAAACTTCCCATTCCACATATTTCCTTGACAAACAGATCACTACTCTTAAAATCTTTTGCAGCATAAAATGTAATGATATCACTGTAGAAAAGTTCCTCTTGCTTGTGACCCAGTACCTCGTCCAGCAGTCCTTCATATGTTAGCTGAGAGCACATGGGAGTTACCATGTCTATCTGTATGCAAGAAGAAGTATAAGAAGAAAGAATACTAGTAGACTATGCACTATAGTTACAAAGGGATACATTATGAGACAAATAGTTACCTCTCTATCTATAAGGATCAGTGTATTTATCTCTGACACAGCAATCTAAATGAATGAAAAAGCAATGAGTGGCAAGTCATAATGCATTTGTGGAGGAACATGGGAAAGACGATAAGTTGATAAAAAGTGCCCAAGTCAAATCATAATTACATCAGGTGAGTTGACTGGTTCTTCTACTTGCATGTGATTGAGAATATCAGCAACACGAACTGATGCTTTGCCTTTTGCTCTCACATTTGGTATCACTCCAAAAAGAGACTGCTAGCCAGAAATTTCACAAATGGATTATAATGTACATGAGGAGATTCAAAGTATGCTAACGCTTATGGAAGAGTATTTTGATTGCAAAAAGTCACACACACCTCAAGCTTATGAATCCCTTTTGCAATATGCCAAAGTGAGCTTGTGTCACCGTCAACTTGGCATTCCTGCCATGTGATGGGAAGAAAAAGAATGAGGGGAAAAAAAATGTAATTTCGCAGTTGAAAAGTATAACAGAACCTGAAAACCTTAATTGCTAGCCATACTTTGTTAGCAAAATCAAGTTCAAATGATAACACGTCCTCATCCAGAGGAACCATGTACAAGGGGTACTCCCCTATTGTTATCAAGTGATGAATTTTTTCCTCCTCAAGAACCTGCATGGCCAAAAAAGTACGCACAACTTCACCATAAGCAATGGATTGTCTAAAACTAAAATAATACTTCACAAGAGTGAATCAACTACCAATGAAAAGCAGTACCTTCTCACAAACAACCTCACGACGTGGTACAAAATAAAGATAATACTCCCTTTGAATCCCTTTCGAAATATCATTATGAACATTGGAACATATGAATCTCATCAAGTTAAACCGAGAACGAACAAGGTAAATCACTTTGGTGCAATCAGTCTGAATAATTTCTGCTTCAAGATGCCGCAATTCAACCCCATTATCCTGTTATTCCAAATTTGACAAGAAATCCTTCAATCATCACTTAAAAAGCCACATTCCAATTACAAATCCAGGCTTGGGGTAACAACCAAATACCAACAATCTACAACAAACATTTTTCCAACTAAATCAAACAAAGTTGGAAAAAAAATTCCTTCAGCATTATTTCCTATTTGAAAAAAAAAAGTTCATAGTAAATATGCAAAATAGAAGAAACTTTCTTACCTTGAGAATTGACGTTGGGACGATCAGTGAAAGGGAGCCACTAAGCTGCGGATCAATGACCAAGCACTTCTTCCCACGAATCTTTTAAATTCAACATCGTTCAAAATTATATTAATAATTCATAAATTTAACTTAAAAGGCTTTAAAACCACAAGAATTTCGATGAAATTGAATAGAGAGAGTAAAAAAGAACAACGGAATAATTTTGACGGGAAACTTAATACAACTTTAAAAGTATTTTCTTTGAAAATGAAAACCCAGAAGATAAAATTAAAAAAGACAGAGCAATGTAATGGACTACAGAAGGAAATTACATTCTTGAGGATGTTTACGAGTTCTCTCTGCGACTGCTCCCTGAGTGTGCATAACCAAGAGGAAGCAATATTAGTGAACTAAGAACCAGTCAATTCCTAATCAGACTATGAAAGCGATCAATTGTATGCACCTGACGTATTTGAGATTTAGTGAAGAATTATCCAAGCTGGGGATCTGCGCCATTGCAAGCAGCAAAACGAACTCTTTACAAGGTACGAGTGGAAAATAGAGGAAAATCTTCCACTGGGCCGACCCCAACGGCCTTACCTCAGCATGTTATACGATTTGTGTTGCCGAGGGCATAACAAGCGGTAATCTTATCACCCAAACTCCGATTTTGTTCAATAAAATACATATAATATAATTTATTTTTGATATAAAATCAGTATTATGAATAAACTATTCTAGTGCGACATATCGATCAATAACATATATCATTTATGTTAATTTTTAAAGGATAACATATCTCAACTTTTTAAAAAAATTCCAATCAATTGCACAATTTTTAATTTTTTAATTAAGTGATCGACTTTTTAAAATATTAACAGTTCGAAAAATTAGTTCTATTAATAATTTGTTAATTTGGTTAAGAAAATATTCGCTATTTATGACATGAAAATGTCCACCTAAAAAACAGTAGTCATGATTAAACTAAAGTAAAGAAATTTTTTTCAAGTGAACAATTATGTATCATAAATAATAAAGATTTTGTTAGTCAAATCAACAAATTATTAATAGAATTAATGTTAAACTATTAAGGTTTTAAATGGTTGGTTACTCAATTGAAAATCTTAAAAATTTGAACACTAAATTTAAAAAATCCTAAAAAGTTGAGCATTTTACATTGTTTATCCCCTTTTTTAAAATTAAAAAATAGACCCTAAATTTTTTAAAATTACAAAATAACCTTTCTTTTAATTGAATGGGAGTGGAAAATGATTCTTGCGTGTAGTGGCATTTAGCTTCCTATACTCGATACATATTTGCCATCCATTTTGAAGTCTTGTATGGACAAACTCATTATTCTCATTTTTCACCACTGTAATCCCAATCTTCTTCAGTACTACTTAGACTGGACTCACCCATTTACTATCCAAAATTGGGTAGATTATACCAACATCAAAGAATGACTTCTAACTCATCTTTACCATCCATATCAAAAACTTCTTGAGACAAGCAATTAATGACATCAATTGACAAAACATAATGAACATCACTAAGGTACCTCTTAGCTTCAAAAATATTACAGCAAACAATTTCACCATTAAATTCCATAG
>JANIJF010000211.1:36136406-36149904 GCA_024520955.1 Erythroxylum bequaertii | reverse complement strand
ATCATTAAATAAAATACATGTACAATTAAACATTTCAAATTATCAAACTCAATCTCAAATTCAATTGCTCAAACTCATATTCAATCTCATTCATCAATAATTCAACAATTCAATACTAATACCATAATAAATCACAAGCCAATTTCCATCATTCAATAATCAATAAATCACTATTTCAAATTTAATTTCCAATCCACTTCCAATTCCAAAATGAAAAATGCCAAAATCCAATTCCAAATTTCAAATTTCGGTTGAATTTCAGAACTCACAAACGACAAAAAACAATCAACTGAAATCAACTTCCAAATTTTCATTCCATTCAGATTTCTCATTTTCATCCGAAATCCACTTCCCAAATTTTCCCCAAATCCAACACAATCACACCAATTTTTAACCCCAAATCCACCATAATCCAACAACCAACACAATCACAGAAGCAATCATTTTCAAAATGCCATAAAAAATGAAACAAAAATAAAAAATATACACCCCAAAAACAATCGGGTCTTCGGTGCCAATCCGGGTCAACGTTGGGTCGTGTACTCCAGCTGAACTGAGGTGTTCATGTCGTCGTATGGTGCGTCGAAGACTCGAGGAGGACGAAGGAGAAGGCTGAAGCCAACAAGGAGGAGGAGCGGGCTGAGATGAGGTCGAATTGTCGAAGACTCGAAGGGAGAGCAAACCACCGGTCGAAGATTTGAAGGAAAAGGACTAGAGAAGACGTCGACGACGAGGAGGGGACAACGAGGAGACGACGAGACACCGAGAGAGAGATCAGAGAAGAGAGGAGCAGCAGTGTGCGTGCGTGCGTGGAGAAGAAGAAGAACCGAAGAAGACTCGAGAAGGTGGGGTGGGGGTAGTTTTTTTAGGGTTTAATTTTTGTTTTTTACAAAAAATGGTTCCTAAAAAATTTCAACTTTTGCGGAATGGTTCGGAAAATACCGAAATCCTTGGTATCGGCCGATACCGACTAAAAATGGCCGGTACCTGCTAAATTTTTTTCTTGGTATAATTTTACCGGTTGGTACGGTACAATTTTCGTAACAATGGTTTTTTTTTGTCTTTTGGGAGCTTTGCTCACTTTTTTCTTTAAAAAAAGAAATTTACAACTTTGTACGCAAACTACGGCTCTACTCATGGACATTTAAGATTCTCTGGTTATTATAGTTTATCTCTATCTCCCTCCGGAATCCCCAAAATGGTGACAACTTGTACGCTTACTTCACTCCATCTCCACCACTTGGTGCTCCCAAAGCCGCCTTGTTTCTCTCTCCTCAAGCCCTTCCGTACCCTTCCTCGCATCTTCTGCTCCCTTGCTTCGTCCCCCTCTTCTCCGTCATTTGAATTCAACATTTCCTTTGCCCCTTCCAAACCCAAACCCCACAACACCGACGAAGACTGCAGCGCTCTTCCGCCTGGTCAGTTGTTCATTCCGTGGATTGTCCGCGGCGAGGATGGCAACCTGAAGCTCCAGACTCACCCTCCGCCTCGCCTCATCCACGCACTTTCAGATGCCAAGACTCAGAATCCCAAGAAGAAAAAGAAAGATAAGAATGATAAGAGGTTAAAGACTGAAACTGGAGCCAACGGTTCGGTGGCGGCTGAGCCGCGGAGGTCCAAAGCGGCTCGTCGATTTTACAACGAGAATTTCAGAGAGTCGGCTCAACGGCTCAGTAAGGTTCTCGCCGCTGCTGGAGGTTATTAACTGCTTCCAAGAACTTTGTTTCACGAACAATCTGTTTAGCATTGTTTGTTTTGGAAATATGGATTGGGTTTTTCTTGAATTGGAATGAGTAGTTTTGTCGAACGTTTTCATCAGTGGCGTCAAGGAGGAGTAGCGAGGAGCTGATTTTTGATAGTAAAGTGACCGTTAACGGTTCTGTGTGCAATACCCCCCAGGTCAGGGTTAAATTTGTTGGCTTGGTTATGAATCTTATGGAGAGTGCGTGCTTCGTCATGAATAGTGTGTAGCGTGTGGTGAAAAGTGAATTAGTTTTAACTAAGTTGGGCAATGACTCAAATTTTGTGACCGTTTTCTATAAGCAGACTCGAGTGGACCCAGCAAGGGATGTGATTTATGTCAACGGAAACCGCCTTCCTAGGAGACTGCCTCCTAACATGTATCTTGCTCTCAATAAGCCAAAAGGGTTAGTAATCACAAGCTATGCTCTCCTAGTTGATATTTAGGCCTCTTCTAAATTTGAAGATTAATGTAACCTCATTATCACAGATACATTTGCTCATCTGGGAAGAAAGAGACCAAATCAGTTTTGTGCCTATTTGATGACTTTCTGAAGAGTTGGGTACGATTGCACTGACGGCTTCATTATTCTCTTTTCTTTCTTTCTTTATATTACACACTACACTATCATGAATAATGACAGTAAATATAGAATACTTAAATTACTGTTTTTGTTTCTTCATAATCACATTTATCGTCTTGCGCCAACCTTTTGGAAATCAAGTCATAAGCAATCTGGAATTTCAGGGTAGATTGAATCCAGGGCTGCCTATACCACGACTCTTCACTGTTGGTCGCCTTGATGTTGCAACTTCTGGGTTGCTTATTGTTACTAATGATGGTAGGGAATTTACCTCCTTAACATGATCAACGAGCATCCTTGGAGATTGAATTGGTTGACCTTAAGTCATTCCGATATTTTTATTGCCAGGAGATTTTGCTCAAATGCTTGCACACCCTTCTTCCAAGTTATCAAAAGAGTAAGACTTTATAGGCTATCTTTGCACCAATGATGTTTGTAGTTAGGTTGAGAGAGATTTGCTATAGACTTCTTAAGTGGTTGTATGTTGGATTCCCTTTTAGTGAGCCACATGGTTTACTATAATTGTAGATATGTTGCAACAATTGATGGTGAAGTGCACAAACGTCATTTAATAACCATCAGCAAAGGAACAGTTATTGAAGGTGTCCATTGCACCCCAGATTCTGTGGAGCTGTTACCTCGACAACCTGATATATCAAGACCCCGTCTTTGCATTGTGGTATTTATTTTCTGTTTAATTGTCTTAGAGTTATCTCAATATTTGAAGATTTTTCTTTCTGTTTGTTTGTGTCTTCTGTTCATGTATCTTCATCCCTGCTATGTAAGCACTGTGAGCAAGGAAAATAATTGCTTTATAATTTAGTGAAAACAGGTCATATAATACTATTTATGTGACCATCAATGATCTTGCTCTAAATCAATGATCTTGCTGTATCTTCCTTGTTAGGAAGTACATGATTTGATGAAGTAGGTCTGAGATTTGAGATGTATTTGTGTATGAAAGATAGCAGTTCTTTACTCTGGTTGTATAGTACTGTGCTGCAGACCTCAAATTGTTGACCTCTGCTTGATTTGAACTTAGCACCTTTTGAGGCACTCAACTTCAGATAGGATATTTCATGATAATGAAAATTCACTAAGCTATTCAAAGCTTCTGGTTTACAGTTTCTGGTCGACTTCGCATAATATATGCTATTCCTTGTCTCGACTTGTTGCTTAGCTCTGTTGGAATTTTAGTTTTGCCTTTCTTATTTGATTAGGACAGGTTTAAAATTCTATTTTCTTTACCTGTTGACCAGGTTCATGAAGGAAGAAATCATGAAGTTCGAGAACTTGTAAAAAATGCGGGGTTGGAGGTCAGTTTTGCTACTGATGTTACAGTCCAACAAAGCATGAAGCATTAACTTATCTAGATTGACAATTGTAGTGTTAATTGATCATGTCTCTTGAGACTGTTAGGATCAGCAGATCAATCTTTCTGAATGCTTCTTTAGAGCTTTACAGCTTAATATTTGTATTTTTGTCTTATCTTTTGTACAATGGAATTCATCTTAGTACACTAAGACATTAGTAGTTCATGGATGTTAGTGAAATAAAGAATTTATTTGTTACTGTCTGCTTTGTATAGTCTGGATGATTATAGACCTTGGGGAATATGCTGAAGTCAAAATCTTTCTAGAGTCTATACATTGTTTATAGTATCATTGTTTGTGTTATTATTTTGAATCTTTTACTTGTTTTCCTTCCCAGATTTATGCATTAAAGCGTGTTCGAATTGGTGGTTATAAACTCCCATCAGACCTTGGGTAATGTCTCTGATTTTTCTGTTTTCTGAAAATATTTCTGATTTGTCTCTCTCTTCCCTCCCCACTCACCCACTTGCATTTAAAAATCTGCAATTGACTAGAAAATAACATATTATAAACTTTTGAGAGAAACTTGTGCTCTCTGGGTCGCTGCCCTACAGGAAACCTCAAAAGATTTGTAGTTCTTTCATTTTCACACTTTGGTGTTTTCTGTAATAAGCCAATGTTTTGTTATTTTGGAGTATTATGTTCATCTATTGCCCTCTAATTTATAATGAATTGATGTTGCATTTAATCTTTGTAGAGGTAACTCTTCCTCCTCGTTGAGCTACAATTGTGTAAATTTTATCTAATTGTCATGTTAATATTAGGCATGGAAAGCATGTGGAGTTAAAACCAAGTGATTTGAAGGCAATGGGTTGGAATAGTTGAAAGCATTCTCTCGACAATGGCTAGATTGTGAGCCCCCTCTGCGAAAGATGACGGTTTTAGGAACAACTTTATCTTTGAGTCAGTGGTGTATGCGGTTCCCATTGCATTATGAGACGATAGCAGCTGGGACGGCACGCTGATTGAGTTGACAAATGTAAGTATTTGTGATGCCTGAGGTGCCATTTTGGGAGAGAATTTGGGAAAACCCATTACAACACTCCCAATCAGCCTGGAAGCTTGTTTTTGGCAAAATTTGATGTAAATTTTAGTCTAAAATAACATTAAAAAATTTTGGACGCCTATATTTACAGTTGTCATTGTAGCCGAGCTTCTAAGACGATATTAATTCAGAACTTAATATATTTTCTTATAAAGGCCTAGTTCATGTGATCTGAGATTTGATAGTTGTAGCCAAGGATGTGTGTTTCTGTAGATTTTGTAATGCCATGTGATAAATCTCACTGCCCATTTTGTTACTATTGCTTCGTTTCCATCCTCAAGACGAGGACTAGAAAAGATAGGCGTTGGGGCACCCACGTGGGACTCATTTCACGTGTTGGTTATTAGGCATGTCCTCTCGGCTCTGGCAACATATGGATACGGTCTTTTTACAGGTGTCGAGGGCTATGTTATTTTTATACCAGCCTCCTCAGAAGTTAACCTTGTTACTATTGGTAAAGAAGATGAGTAGGGAAAATGGAGCACTGGAAGACAATTCAAAGGAGAACAGCACAGCAGGGCTCAAAATTTGATAAGAAAAGAAAAGAAGGGTATCTCTTATTTGACAAAAAGTATGTGCTTTCCACTCACCAACTTGTAACGAGACACGAAAGCGTCCAAAAATATGTGCTCTCCACTCTGTACAACGTTTTCCAATCAAACGCTAACGTAATCTGTCACAAATCCAACAATTATGGGAAATATGTCCAAGCTGCAACTTAAATACAATTTGTTTTAATTGTATTACTGTAAATTGTGAAGTTGTCCGATTCCTTGCTTCAGTTTCCTTTTGGAGCAGCGATATTATATTTATATGAATGCCCAATTAGTGGCGATTATAAAGGGAAACTTTATCTTAAACTTTGCAGTCTTTCTTACAATGTTCACATTCAAATTGCCAAATATCTGATTCTACACCCCCTCCATTAATTTCTCTGCAACGACCATAGATATTCCGTATACTGTCGCATCCCATTCGTTTTATTAAAGGTGCAGTTTTAGCAGATTTTGTTTTGCACAAATTAACTAATGATAGCAAGCCTACTTGAGACATAAGAAACGGAAAGAAACTTCTTTAAATATTTTGAAAGGATGGAGCCGTCGCCACTCCACTTCTCACAAATCGCATACATATATAATATAATGATAAAACTTGCCGTCCCGTAGGCCGTAGCCACCAAACGCGGGAACTCAAGTCGTGCCGGCCTCGAACTTTTCTCTCTCTAGAAAACAACGGTCCAACTTATAAGAATATTTTCTTAAAGAAACTCAAATGATAAACTAATTCATTAGAGCAAACACAAGAGAGAGAAACAAGTTTCTATAAATGCCGAGACGCTCTGCCTGTTCCATTTTTCTCACATTTTCGTTCCCTCTGTGGTTTCGGTTCTAATGCTCGCGCTCTCGCTCGCTCTTCCAAGAAGAAGAGTGTAGTTGGTGAAACCGTTAATGGCTTCCATGAGAGCTTCTAGACAACAACAGCAACAGGCCCAGCTTCCGCCTCATGGATCTTCAGCTTCGACTTCTTCTTCTTATTCTTCTAGGGCTGTAAATGCTCAGGCAGTTCGGTCTAAGGCTACTCATGCTTCTTCGCGGCGCTCTACTACTCCTACTTCTCGCTCTCACTCTCACTATCTCTCTTCCTCCTCTGACTTCCACTTCGACAACGGTCTCTCTCTGCCTCTCACTTTAAAAGATCTGCTGAAAGCTTATTACTATCGTTCTTGTGATGTTAGCTTGTTGCGTTTCCTAATTAAGTTTTCGTACATTTGGTTTCCTTTTTTCTTTTCTTCGCTGTTTTCTTTTGTTGCTTTTTGCGGGAAAATATTAAACGTTAACCTTTTTTCAATGTAAATGCTTGAATTCAGTGTTCTAGGTCTTCTCCTTTACTGTAAACCCTGTAGTTACTGTTTCGCTATCTTAATTTTATTTTTGCCATTCTTTTGTTACTTGTTTTCAGTTCTTCCTTCTTCCTCTGTTTCTGGAACTAAAGCATGCAGTGGATACAAGTGGCGAAGAAGTTCGAAAAATATTCAAAGCAGAGTTTTTTTGTTTTTTGAAATTCTATCGTGTCCTTTTGCTTCCTTCTTGTGCATTGTGATAGATTATTGTTGTCAAATTTAGAATGATATTGTGAAACTTCAAGTACAGTTTACTTGAATTCTTGATTTTATGAGTTCATGTTTTCCTGTAGTTGTACGTCTAATGTTGTCGGCTAGTTGCTAAGTTGTATTACATTGAATAGTCTCTGTTTTTATCCTGGTTCTTGTTTTTCAAACGGAAGATATGACATTTTCCTACTATGTACCATAATCACAAATCATGATAAGTTGGATATAATCTAATCATTGTATTACTTAGCATTTTTCTCCTTAGCAGATCCCGGAAGGGTGAGAGTTGCTGTGAGACTACGACCCAAAAATGCCGAAGATCTCATTTTAGATGCTGATTTCGCTGACTGTGTTGAGTTGCAGCCTGAGGTAATTCAAACTTAACCATGAGAACTAAATGCGCATCCCTTTATCCTGTTAATGAGGATTTGTTCTTTTGGTTGTAGTGCATGGTTATGCATCCTGTTAATGAACTGCTAAATATCTGTCTCTACTCATCTGAATACTTTTTTGAAAATGATATCCACAAAACCCTGAGATTGATGTAAGTTTGTTTCTTATTGCAGCTGAACAGGTTGAAATTTAGGAAAAACAATTGGAGCTCTGAATCCTACAAGTTTGATGAAGTTTTTGCAGACACTGCCTCTCAAAAACGTATCTATGAAGCGGTGGCAAAACCTGTTGTTGAGGTAGGTGAAGAAGGAAGCTGCCGGTTGCTATATTACAGTGATAATCACTGCTGAAGTTTCAACATAACAATTTATTGATTAGTTAGTTTTTTTTCTAAGAGAAATGCGATTATATATTTTAGATGAACTATGATAGTGATTTTATATGTTTAGTAGGTTGGGTTGTGAAAGAAAATATGTACTATGTGTATATTAAAGCATAGATCCTCTTATACGTCATCGACTTTCATATACTTTTCCAGGGTGTGTTGGATGGATACAATGGGACTGTTATGGCCTATGGTCAAACTGGTACAGGGAAAACATATACTGTTGCAAGACTAGGCAGAGATGATGTATCTGAGCGTGGGATCATGGTTAGGGCTCTAGAGGATATAATTAATACCACGATTAGCACTGACAGTGTGGAAATCTCTTATTTGCAGGTAATGAAATCTGTTTTTTTTTTTTTTGTTTGTTCGGATGAGGTATTGAAAATTATAGGACATACTTTGTCTATTTGACATATACATTTGAAATAAAGAAATGTTCTATATATTCTTTTAATTGTAAGCTATGGTTGGATTTGACTTATGCAAAAGCTTACCTCAGAATTGTGTTTATTCTTAATGTTTTTGGTATTTCCATTTTTGTCTGCCTACCAATAGGACCAGTTTCATTCTTGCTTGAGATCATCTATGATGCCAACTCAAAAGCATACTTTGGTTTCAAGTGACTGATCATCCTAGTTTTCTGGTGGAAATGATCACTAGCTCATTCGCATCTCATATTCTTGCTTCAGTTGTATATGGAATCTATACAAGATTTGCTTGCCCCAGAGAAAATTAATCTTCCTATTAATGAAGATCCGAGGTCTGGGGAAGTATCATTGCCAGGTGCTACCGTAGTGAAAATCCAGAATCTGAATCACTTTATTGAGCTACTGCAAATTGGTGAGGTAAACCGCCGTGCAGCTAATACAAAACAGAACACAGAATCTTCACGGAGTCATGCGATCTTGATGGTACGTATGCTGTTGAATATTCAAATATCTTGGCAAATACATGTACACTTTCAAGAATGTTTCACAAAGCTTCTTGAATAGTACAGTGCTCGAGTAAATGAACTTATCTGGCCTTATAGGTGTATGTACGAAGACCCATCCATCAGGATGCAGAAGATGAAATAGTTCCACGGGATAAAGATAGATCAAGTGATTTGACTGGTGGTAATGGCATTCCTCGAGTTCGAAGGAGCAAGTTGCTGATTGTGGATCTTGCAGGATCTGAGAGACTCGACAAATCTGGTACGTCTAGGATCATATGATGATGTCTTTTCTATATCAACTGTTCTGCTCATTTATCTTTCAACTAATTTTTAAAAAAATCCATCATATATTGCAGAATATCTAATATTAATGCATTTTATCTGGTTACATGGATAGAATCTCAAAATTGACATTCCCCAACTGAAACTTATAATCATTAACTGCTTGTTTAATTGTTTCATGGTGCAGGAAGTGAAGGCCAATTGCTTGAAGAGGCGAAGTTTATTAATCTTTCTCTCACATCCCTAGGCAAATGTATCAATGCATTGGCTGAAAACAGTCCCCATATACCTACACGGGATTCTAAGCTGACCCGATTGTTGCGTGATTCATTTGGAGGTCAAAACCAATTGTCTCTTAAAACTTTTTCTCTTTATATTCTTTTTCCTGTATGTGCAAAGTTTACTAAAATTTCAGGAATTTTCTTTGAAGGCTTAATATCGAAGTTTTTAATTTCCCTCGTTTAGAGAAGAATAGTCACTTCTAAGTAGCTTAACTATGTATTAGATCTATTGCAAAATGGATTCAGCTGAAAGAAGAATGTAACTTTCAGTTGGGGTTCTTTGCAATATATCGTTAGCGCAGTTGAGCACCGTAGTTTTCACTTCTAGTGTTTGATGGCTTAAATGCCTTTGAATTGCAGTCACTTGTAGATTATCCAATTTCATATAGTGCAAATTCATTTTGATGGGGCTGCATCTTTTGATGCTTCAGTGCTATGTGGTCCAACTGTTTATTAAAATTATTGACTGCTATATGAAACTTGCTTAACTTCTTTCTGTCAATTTGTTGTGCTACTTCCCTGGGTTAACTCAAGTCTTTTAACTGTCATCCTTAGCATTGTTACATCTAATTATAGGCTCTGCAAGGACGTCACTCATTATAACAATTGGACCATCTGCGCGACATCATGCAGAGACTGCCAGCACAATCATGTTTGGTCAACGGGTGAGTCATGAGGGATTTATTATGTAAATTGTTTTGCAAGTCTCATATCAAAGTAACTAAAAGAGAAAATGAGCCATTAAGTTTTTTTTTTTTGGTGTAAAGTAAAATGAGCTGTTAAGTTCTGACGCCCTTCAATTTCTTTCACAGTTTTAGTCTATCATTTCAAACTTTTCAAAAGCTGTCATTACATATGTGGTTTGATATGGTGAGGGTTTATTAGCTCCCTTAATATATTTTTGCAGGCCATGAAGATAGTAAACGTGGTAAAGCTAAAAGAAGAATTTGACTATGAAAGTTTATGTCGGAAGTTAGAAAAACAAGTGGACAATCTTACTGCAGAAATAGAAAGGCAACAGAAATTGAGAGAGACTGAAAACTATGCATTCGAGAGAAAGTTCAAACAGAATCAAGACCTTTTTGCTGAGGCAAAGCATAACCTAGTCACAAGGTCTGAGGTAATTACTCTCCTATTTGTATATCATACTTCTTAACTGATTACTTTGTTTCTATTATAATTAGCCAACTTTTCTTTTCATCCTCAACACTCAAATGTGTCTTTCAAAGTCTTTAAGATATTTGCTGGCTCCTAGCTTCTAGAGAAAGAAAATAGTCATCTGCAATTGAAGTTGAAAGAAATGCTGAAAGAGTTGGAAGGCCGGAAAGCTCAGTGTGGATATTTAAATGATAAAGTTGCACAGTTGGAAATTAACTTGGAGAACAGTCAGGTATGTGTTTGTTCAAGGCTGAAGCTAGCAATTCTATTATTGACTTGAAGCACTTATACTGTTGCTTTGTAGAAACGCCAGCTTGAAAATTCCATGTATCAAAAACTTCTTGCTGAAACGACCCAGACGTACGAGGACAAAATCTTTGAATTAGTAAACCGGTTGGAAGATGAGCGATCCCATTCCGAAAGTACTGATCAACAACTAGCTTTAGTAAGGAAGCTGTTGGACGAGCATCAAAGGGCACTTGATGTTAGTACATTAGAGATCTTACTTTTGTTTCTTACTCTTTGGGTGATTTGGGCTTGACATTACTATCAATTTTTTACCTGAAAATTTAGTTTTTTTTTTCATTTCTTTCATTTAGATATCTTTAGTTTTGGAAAATAGTTAATTTTATTACTAGTTTTATGAAGATGGCATAATGACTGATTCAGTTTGTTCTGGCTAGAAGCAACATCAGGTGGATAATTCTACATATCAGAAAGCACTTGCAGATTCAAAACAAGTGTATGAGATGAAAATTGCAGACTTAACAAAACAGCTAGATGACGAGCGTGATCATTTTGGAAATAGTGAGCAACAATTAGATTTGACACAAAAGCTCTTCATTGATTGCCAAAAGTCACTTCAGGTTAGAAGGCCTTCATCTTTTTAAAATGCATATTTGCCTATTATGAAAGGTTTCATGTTTCTCCGTTTGAGATATTATACTGTTTTCAAATCCTTGTGTAAAGCATAACTCCACATCATAAAGTTCTTCAAATTTAATGCAAAGGCTGAAGCTGTTTTCTTTGATGGCAGCAACTTGAAGTGGAAAGATCTACCTATCAGAAAGCCCTTGCAGATAACACTCAGATGTATGAGAACAAAATAAGAGAACTAGTTACGCAACTAGAGGATGAGCATGCTCGTTTTGAACAAACTGAAGAACAATTGTCTGTGGCAGAAAAGCTTCTCAGGGATCACCAGGAGTCAATGCAGGTTAAGTTCATTTCAAATTTAGTTAGGTTGTGCACTTCAAATGTTAGTTTAGTTCGAAAACTGACTCTACAACACATATATGTGCATGTGAACCCCATCGTAATATTAAGGTCCTTTACTGGCTAAATATCTTGCTGGCTAACCATTTAGGTGTTCCTAACACGCACAAGCACACACTTCTGCAGCTTGAGCAATTTTCCAAAGTTATTTGTCTCTGCATAATATGTGGTATTGAGAATCTCTAAATCATGCCAACCAATGTGCACATTGCAGGAGTTAAAAGAGATTGATGAAGTAAAGAAAAAGTCTGAAGAAATGAATCAGCAATATGAAAGTAGTCATAATCAATTGCAGTCCTTAAAATCAGCATACGAGAATCTGTTAGAAGAGAAGGTATGGTTTAACTAATATACAGATCATCTTGTTGTTTGTTTTGTTACGTGTTTGAATGTGCACTAACCTTAACTCTTCTGGAAACTGATATCAAGTCAATATTAAATGAAGAACTTTGTAACACAAAGCAAAGGCTTTCGCTTGAAGAGAAACAAAGGAAGAGCATTGAGTATGAATTAGGCAAATTAAAAAAGAATGCATTTGAAACCCACAGCGAGTTTGAGGTTGGTTTCCCTACACACTTCTTTGGATCTGATTCTTAAAATACCGTTGTCTTACTTAATTCTGTTCTTATGTCAAGAAATCATACATGACGGAGAGTATCAATAAAGGCTATCCAGCATTTGGAAGCCAAGTGGGTTTTCATAAGTCCACCCCAAGAGAGAGTCTGTCTGGTCAGAGGGCAACCATAGCAAAATTTTGCGAAGAAGGTAGCAACAATGTATTCAGAAGTCAAATATCCTTAATTCTTTGCACTCAGAATTAAGTTTGGATGATAGTTTGACTGACAAGTTGTGATTTTATGCAAATTTAGTTGGGCTTCAAAAGATACTGCAGTTGTTGTCATCTGAAGACTCTGATGTCCAAATTCATGCAGTGAAAGTAATTGCCAATCTTGCTGCCGAAGGTACGTTAGTATTTGGATTGTAAGGACTTTGACTTTAATAACTAAAATTCATATGAATGCCAATAAGTGTATTTGCTTATTGTATTCCTTGTTAGATTGGCAGGGACCTTAAATTAGCTCGTTACAAGTGCAAGATAATCGTTTATGTTTCGCAGATTCTAATCAAGAGAAGATTGTGGAGGAGGGCGGTTTAGATGTGTTGCTTATGTTGTTAAAATCGTCACAAAATACAACTATACTTAGGGTGGCCTCTGGGGCCATTGCTAACTTGGCGATGAATGGTAATTCATAGTCTTTTTTCCCTTGTATTTGGATGTAAATTTGAGGCAATGATGGAAATTATCTATCTGCAGAAATGAATCAAGGATTAGTAATGAGCGGAGGTGGTGCGCAGCTCCTGGCAAAGACTGCAAGCAGAACAGATGATCCCCAAACACTTAGAATGGTAGCTGGTGCACTAGCCAATTTATGTGGAAATGGTAAGTTCAGATTGTGTGACAATTACATGAAAATAATGACTCGAGTTATCATGTATAATTGAGATGTGAGTTGTCGACTGGTATTGGATATTTAGTTTTGCTTTGACATATCACGAGAAGAAATTCTTTACACTTCTTGTTGTACAACAGAAAAATTACATAAGACAATAATAGAAGAGGGAGGCATCAATGCGCTTTTAGCAATGACTAGATCTGGAAATAATGACGTCATTGCTCAAGTTGCCAGGGGCCTGGCCAATTTTGCAAAGTGTGAATCCCGAGGAATAATTAAAGGTTTGTAACTACGCAACTGTGACCCTATATTCATTTACCTATATTTTGTGGGAATAATTATATTAGAATTTGTAAAAATATAATAGTCTTCGGTCGTTCAGGAAAAGCTTTATAAGATTGGATCTATATAACTAAAGAACTTAAATGTAATACAATGATATAGCATGATTGAATACTTTGTACTGTTAAAATGAATCCTT
>JANIJF010000211.1:35739655-35750969 GCA_024520955.1 Erythroxylum bequaertii | reverse complement strand
GTAAACATTAGGGTTTACCCAAGCCTAAAAGTACAAAATATCCCAAAAAAGTTTACATTTTAGAAGCTAGTCCACGTTTATTGTCACGCAGGCCACGATCGTGACACTTGAGTTTTCTCTTTAGAAGACCCACCAAGCTTCTGTCACAATTGTGGCCTAGGGTTGCTTCGGGCTTCCTTTGAATTCTCTCCTTTTTTTGATATTTGATTTGAAACATTAACAAATACATCAAAGCACCCTAAATACATAAAATTTAAGATTAAAGTATTCTTTAACCCATAAAACACTCAAACCATAAATATCAAACTAAATAACACAATCCTATCCTAAGCATGCACTAATCATTCAATTTAACAACTAAACAACCCACTAAAGTATTATGCAACTTGCAACTATCAACATCCTTATGCTTAAACTTTTGCTTGTCCTTAAGCAAAGCAAAACACATCTAACAACAAAACACACATATGCAACAATGGTACAATGGCGTTTAAATTAATGAAACAAAGTTAACTATAAATATGATCCTTCAAGTTGTTTAAAATTGTTAACTTATGAAATATATGTCTAAGTACTTCAAACTAAATATACATATTAACCAGGACATAATGACACATTCATTTACTCTTATCACTTACACTCATACATCGATAATTATTTGTTCAATCAAAATTGGAACTATCTATAAGGGGCTTTTTATAAAAAATCATGTTGTTCACAAGATTAGTAGGATTTATTAAACATCATATTATTTTTGTTAATTTTATTAGCACGAATGTAATCTTTTGACACGAAGGCAAACATTTGTGATGAATGTCTCCCGGTTACTCAATTAGGTCATGTTTTTATTAAGCAACTTGGTTAGAATGTCATTGTAGCCTTTTGATGCGAAGGCAAATATTTGGGATGAATGTCCCCCAGTTACTCAACTACATCACATTCTCAACTGGCTACTAGTTCTATTTATAACCTGATTTGTGTCAAAAAGGCCAGCAAATTAATTATTTATTTAAGATTTACACAACACAATTTTTTTTCTTTTTCTTACCTTATTTCTTTAACTAATTGTTCATATAAAAAGATACTAACAAATCTAATTATTTGATTGCCTAAAATTATAAATAAATTTTGTATGAAGCATGAAGTTACAACAAATAATTACAATACCCAAATGAATTAACAAAAAATAACTAAATTAACATTGAATCAAGTATAAATCCCTAAAGAAATGTTAGAACATCATCATAAATACCAAATCCATCAACATCATCATATCCATCTTACACATTCAATGAAGAAAAATGGCAAAGATGAAAAGGAAATGTCACTTGGATGTGATCAGGATGGTTCGGGAAAGTAGCAGCTAGCAGAAGCCCACTCCTTTCTCCTCTTCTTCCTTTTCTCTCTTTCCTTCTTCTTTCTTCTTGGAGTTTTCCCAAAGTGGTAGAAGTTGGAGCTCCCCCTAGGGTTCTTTTTCTTTTCTTTATATATCTTTTCCATTTAAGGAAAATATTATGGTTTACCTGAGCCCAAAAGTCCAAACTATCCCTAAAAAAATTACGTTTTACAAGTCAGCCCATATCTATTGTCGAGCAGGCTATGATCGTGGAACTTGATGCTGCTCTCTATCACGATTGTGGTAGATGGGGCCACGATCATGGTAGACCCACCAAGCTTCTGTTACATTCATAGCCCGAGGACCACATTATGACCCTGGGCTTTGTTCCAGGCTTCCTCTGAATTCTCTCCGTTCTTTGATATTTGATTTGAAACATTAATAAACACATCAAAGCACCTCAAATACATAAAATTTAAGGTCGAAAGCATGCTTTAACCCATAAAACACTCAAAACATAAATATTTAACTAAATAACACAATCCTAATCTAAACAAGCAATAATCATTCAATTTAACAACTGAACACATACTAAACTACCCACTAAAATATTATGCCACCTACAACTATCTCCCTCTTTGTAAATTTGTGCTTAATTGCTCTAAAGTTGATATTTTCATCTGCTTGGATTTCTTACATTCATTTTCTTTATGATTTCTAAATCTTATTAATTACCTTAAGTTGGCCTTTTTGTTTCCGTACTTTCTTCTATTTTGAATTCCATTATAGTACCTCTATCCATACCTAATGAGGGGCTTGGGGAACCCAACTCTTTTTATCAAAATAGTGGCTTTAGAGGAAAGCACACTTAATTCTACATCCCCTAAATATGGTATATACATAGCTAACATTCTCAACCTTATCGTATGAAGTTATCTCAATTAATAGATCACAAAATTAACATTGTTATAATTTGGGAACATTTAAACAAGAAGTCTTTTATTCTTAAAGATATCAAATCATTTATTAATCTATGGCATGTGATCTAGGTTTTATTTATCTTTAAGGGTGATTGGCAAACTTAGAATGTGCTTATGTAGGGGATTTTTGGATGGCTAAAAAATTAAGTTCCAACGATCTTTCCTTCTTTTGTGAATATTTTGTTGATTGCTTGACTTAATATAATTTTTCATTTCCTTGTTAAATTTTACACCCTACTTCTATATTGATTATATCTATTACTAGTTTTTTGTTTTTATTGACTTTTCAAAATAAAGTTGTTAGCATAAATTCATCACCAAATGTTCACATGGTAGATAGTTTCTAGTGGAAGAAATGAGCTTCGATGGGAGATATCTGACAAAGTTCTTCCTACTGTAAAGTAAATGGATACATAACAAATCTGCTCATCAAATTCTAATCATCGCTTTCTTTTAATGGTCGATTTTCTTCTTATGGTTTTTTAGTATAACCCAAATTAGCTCTCTTTCTTTATTATATGTATCTCATTTTTGGTTAGGAAGATATTAGATGAATGTTTGATTCTATATACTATGAGTTGTGTACAGCTTCCTTGAACCTTCATATATATGAAAATGGAGGCGATGGTGATATCCCGATGGTCCATAAAACATTAAGGAAATCGGTTGTTTTGGACTAGTTATCCATTGCAAAAACCATATCTGTTCATTTTGAAGATGATGGAGTCATTCAATTAGGTATGTTAGGTTCCTCATATCGTTTGACTTGGCTTTATAATTTTTTAGGATTTAATTTTTCAAAGGATTGCGAATAAATTCACATAATTTTTCTATACGGTTTGCTATTTAGGTGAAATGCATGGTACATGTAGTTAATCTAATTCAGTGATCTATACTGCATCTAAGAAATTGTTCACTGTATCTTCTGTTAGTTTAGTTAAAGCCAATAAGTTATTGGAAGAGGGTGTCAATAAACCAACTCCTAGGGGAAGATCTTTTTCTGCTTCAATTAATTCCTTAGAGCGTGTAAGGAGCCTTCTTGAGACTCCAAACATAGGGAACTCCTTTACCTTATCTACCGGGTTTCATGTTACTTGGAATCTAAAAAATAATTATCTCTTTTTCTTTTTACAGAATAGGTGTGAAAATTCGTTTATTTTTTTTATATGAATTTTTAAACATCTAATTAAAATCTTGTATTACTTACCATATATCATTATATTATATTACTTACCATATATCTTTTTTTTTGTAAGAATCATATATCATTATATTACAAACATCATATTAAAACTATTTGAAAATTTTGTGACACCATATAAATTTGTCACATCATATAATTTAAAAGAGAAAAAAAGTATAAATCTATTTAATATTAAATAATTTTGAGTTTATAGTTTCATAAATTATTTAAATGATTTGACATTTTTGTAGCTAAATTTATTGTTACACTTATAATAATTATTAATAATATTAAATTTTATTTTTCTCAATATGATGTTTATTCATAAATTGATCAAGTCAGAGTTAGTGAATTAATAATTATAAATAAGAGAGTTATTTTGTTATTAAGCATTTGGCAGCGATTTCCAAAAATTGTTGGCAAAAGTCACCTAATCGTCGCCAATAGTTTACCCTTTTGCGATGACATTACAAAACTGTCGCTAAAGGATAAACCGCTTTCGGCAATCTCGAAAATATGTTGCCAAAGGCTTACTATTTGGCGAAGATGTTTTTGAATTCTCGCGAAAAGCTTGCCAATTGGCAACAAATTTTCTTTTAGAGACAATTCTAAAAATCATCACCAAAAGCTCATATTTAGCTACAATTTTAAAATTGTTGCCAAAAAAGCGTAGCCAAAGTTCCTTTTTATTGTAGTGATAGAATTTTAACTATGGGTGTGGTGAAGACATGCTCAATTTGAGCTAGAGAAGGAAAACATTAGGGATGAACAAAATTTTTTTCATGTAATGCTCCTTAACCCAATGATAATATCAAGATGCTTGGTCTTTTTATAGAATATATAATTAGGTGAAATATGTTGAGTTGTCTTGTTATATAGTAAAATGGTATTGAAAGTTTCAAATCCTTAAATAAGAAAGATAAGCACATTAACTCACACAAATAAAAAAAGGTCCTCATACTTGAATACTCCATCTTTATTGGTGACTCATCAAACACTATGACTTCGTTTTTGGTCTACCTTGTAATTTTTCATGCATATTTGTCAAAATGTAATTTTAATCCATCTTCATTTTTACACTTTTATATACAATCTGCTTAATAATCATTACGAAAACTTTTATAAGGTATATACTATCTTGCGGACTTATAAGCTTTTGGGGATCTACAATAGTTTGAAGCTCAAGTAGCTCTATACCTATAGTAGGAGATACCATATTAACTTGGCTTTAGGATGGTTTCTTCGTGGATAATGCCATCTTAAATTATATTTTCTTGCAATTTTATCTTATTAAATGTAGTTTAAAATTTCTTATACATGGTTGCATACAAATTGTTTCAATTATCATATTATTATGTTCAATTTTTTTTCAATTTTGCATCAATTACATCTTTTTTATGATTAATTTCTTTATATTTTAATATTTATCATTTTATCTGTTTAATTTTTAGTTAAAGTGACTACTAAAAGAATCTCTCTATTCTATTTAAAATTCCTCCTATCTCTTACAAATTCCTACTCATTTTCACTATGTCCACCTCCATAATCTTTGTCCTTTAGCCTTTACAATTCCTCACATCCATATTGCCAAACATTCTTATACTTTTTGCCTTTTTCTATAACCCCTAGCTAGATCCTTAATAGCAACTTATTGCCAAATATGCTTATACTTTCCCCTCTTTCTATGACCCTTAGCTAGATCCTTCATAGCAACTTAGTAAGTAGTTACTTTAAGGTGGTAGCTACTAGATTTCTTATTCTCCACCTGATCCTTCTATCAGTCTTTTGTGCTCCTTATCTTGCCACTAATCCCATTTCCTTCACTAGCCTTATTGTTATCACCCCTTTTCCTTGTTCTCCTACAATATTTTCCCTTATTTTCTTTTAATGAACTAATTTTATAAATTTTTATGGTCCAAATTTCCCTCTTAACAAAAAAAGTGGAATCGCCCTCTAGGCTCAAAATTTCCTCTACTCTCTGAGATGCTACATTCTGTCTCCAATAGCCATAGTGAGGTAAAAAGCTCCTATGAACCTAAAAAGGAATGGTGCCTCCTTTTGATCCCTCTCCTATTGGCCAAAAACCTTAGGAAAACTAGGTGTTAGGATATTAGTGATGTTTCTCTAACTAACAGACTAAGTTATTTCCTTCCCTCAGGTAATGGAAAATTCATAATGACTCCATCTAAAAGAAATTATAAAGTAAGGTGTAGACAAAGTGGCACCTAACCATGGTTTGTTTTTTTACTAATAGAACACCTACATTCCCTATTTTGAATGCTTGGTCCAATTTTAATTGAAAGAAATTAGGGTTATCAAAAATCTTGATCAATTAATAAGGAATATTTATATTAAAATTTGGCATAACTTAGGAAGCTCAAAGAATATTAGAAGTTAGTTTATAGAATATTAACAGTAAACCTCTTTTTTTGGGAAAAAGTGGAATCCTGATAACTAGATCACCTAAAACTTACTGAGATTGGTCTATAATAAGTTTAAATTATCTTTTAAGTTACATAGTAAAACTATATGTAAAGATGAAATCACTGCCTCTATGAAAGGACTAGATTTACAAGGATATATATTCAAGTGACATTAGTCAAAATCTACCATATATAATCCCTATAATTATGTTGATTTAGTTCAAATAATTGGTGGAAGACATAGTTTAAGTTTTTTTTACCATTGGAAATCCACTCTCAAATAGTAAAGGAAAGGGTGGAGAAAGATAGGCAAAAATCTTTGTCAAATAAGATTATTTTGAGCTAATAGGAATGGATTATTCAAATCTTAGTGAAACATAGGATGAAATCAATGCCTCTATAGAAAGGATTGGATTTACAAGGATATGTATACAATTTGTCATTATTCAATCTCTACTATATATAATCCCCATAATGAGATTTAATAAGCTAAAAGAATTGTTAAGGGACACAGTTCAGGTTTCTTATCTTTGGAAACCCACTCTTAAATGGTAAAGGAAAGAGTGGATAAAGAAAGGTAAAATCTTTGTCAAAGGAAGATTATTTTAAGCTAATAGGAATGGAGAATTCAAATCTTTACAAAACACTTGAAGTTAGGGAGAACAATCAAATTGATTGTCTTTCATTCCTAGGTGAGATTAGTAGTAGGAATGAGATCAAAAAAAGAAATGAATCAAGGAAAGAAACCATGAGCTATACACTTAACCAAAAATAAGAGAAAACATGTGCCTTAAAGGTTAAATAGGATTTATTGTTTCTAAACCCTTAGAAAATGAAAAAATGCAACTTAAAATGCTTATAACACCATAAAGATAACAATGAAGCTTCAAATTCATATGTTTTCACCTCAACTCTAAAAAGGATATCATGTAGGAAGGCAAACCCAAAATCTTTTAAATTTTTTTTAATATTAATTCTAGCTTGAAATGTTAGGGGTCTCATTAACCCTAAAAAGCAATAAGAACTCGCAAACTATTTTTTGTCAATAAAGTTGATGTTAATTAACCTTTTTGGAGACCAATGACAGAAAATCAACAAAGGCTATTTCTAGCAGCTAAGCAATAAGAGCTCTAGTTAATTAACTCTTTCATATGGAATTCATAAGTTCCAAGGCTATTTTTAGCAACTATCTCACTTTTAACCATTTTCTAATAGAAAATTATCATATGTTTACTACTTTAACTATAAACTCCCCCTTCATATTTATAAACTTCCTAACAAAGAATGATAATTATGAAAAGGCAATAGGTGTGGCTTATGAGTTAGAGGGATATGAGAAATTTAAATATCTCAAAAACCTATAATTAGTAATAAAAATGAAGTTTAGAGAACTCCATTGGAAATCAATAACCAATGAATGTCTTTATACAAAAAAGACAAGATGAAATAATAAAAAAAGCCCTAGTATGATTTTTTCCCTAAATCTAAAGAACAAAACCAGGACGAAAAAATAAAGATTAGCTATATACAATAATTATAAGGCACTTGATGCATATAGATCCCTAATTAGATAGAAATTAAGATTACAATGTAAATAAGATGGTGATGAAATATCCTTTTTATTTTTGAAGCCCATCTTAACTTGAAGAAACTAAAAAATTTACATAGCTTATTAAAGAGGATGATGAATAGACTCCTCTCTTGAGAGCTACTCTATGATTCAGTTTCTTTTCATTTCTAGTTCTATATATTTAAAACAATCTCAAGAGCACATTAGACCAGTCAACCCCTAATAAATAGAATCATCTTTTTTTAGTCTCAATTCTAACAAAGTCTTAAGTCTATATGGTATGAATGTATTCTTCTTTAAGGAATCTTATATCCTGAAAATTTTGATATCAACACCATTTACAAGTAGAGAAATTCCTTGTTCCTAAGAATTTAATAAAACTTACATATTCCTTATTTCCTAGAATCCAAATTCTAATTACCTCAAATACTCAAGCTAACAGCTTGCTCAACACCATTTTCAAAGTCATATGCAAAATCATTGCTACAGTGTTGAATGTTGTTTTGAATTCCCTAATTTGTAAATCTTAGGGTGCTTATATAAGGGGAAGGACATATAGTGACAGTATTTTATTACTTCAAGAGCTTTTCAAAGTATAAAAAGGAAAAGGCTCAACTAAGATTTATGCTATAAAAAATAACTTTCACAGGGTATTTAATTTAATAAACTAGAAATTCACACTATACATTTTGGTTACTTTTTTATTTCATAAAAATTCATTTAATATAATGAACAATGTACTACAACTACTTGCTTTACTATCTTATCTAATTCAAGTATTTAAGGGTAAGAGAGGTGCTAGAAAGAGAGACTTCATGTCACCTTACCTATTTCTAATTTGTTTTAAAATGTTGAATTGATTTAACCTTTAAATTATATAAAAAATGTTTCAAAAATAGGATCTCCCATATCTCTGTTATTAATGATTCACTCTTTTTTTTTGTAAAGCAAATACTAGCTATATAGTAAAACTAATGAGAATTCTCTTCAGACATTCTATAAGATATTAGTCCTTAACATCACTATAGATATAAGTTGTAGGCTTATTTTTATTGGAGAAAACTCTCAAGCTTGCCGGCTCTCTACTATTCAAATATCTATGAATCCCCATTACAATCAAAATACCAACATATGGTGATTGCCAACCCTTGTTTGGCATATTCCACAGTAGAATTAGCCATTAGACTAATAAGATCTTGTCTTATATAGGGAGAGTGTAGATTACCAAATCTATATTAAATAACTTACTTTCTGTTTCATCTCATATACGACTCTTCTTAATAACATCATAAAAGCACTAATAAAATGATGAGGAGCTTTTTATTGATAGAGGATACTTTAAAAAAACCATTTTCTAAAGTTAAATAGGAAAACGTTAGAGTATTAAAAGAAGAGGGAGGTTTAGGTATTTGGCGTATACAAATATTTAATAGAAGTATAACTTTCCAAAGGGATATGGGGTCAAACTTTGGGTATAATAGGTTCACTCACACTAATTAGAGAATCAATTCCTTCGGGAAATCAAAATAGGGCTAACTCTTATTGGACTATATTAAAAATACTTATTCTAAGGAGGATGCTTTATAGGAAATAAAGTATAACATAGAGGATGGACAAAGAAATTAGGCTATGGATTGAGAATTGAACTGAAATTAGACCTTTATTCTTGATTCTTGAAGCATATAAATTACGACATATGTTGAATCTCAAAGCTAAGGTTGGTTTACAAGAGGCAATCAGTGGCATATTAAATATATAGACTTCTCTGTTATTCAAGATAATCTACCAAGTAACAATCATAATCAATAAATGAAGGATAACATAAGGTGTAAAAGAAAAACTTTTAGACTCTCAACTAACCATTTTTGCTATCACATTTTTAGGAACTTAGGAGATAAAGTACATTAGAGGAAGCTTGTATAAGGTAGACAAATTCCTCCCGAACTATCCTTTATCTTATATCTTGCCATTAAAAATAGGCTAAGTACTCTTGATAAAATTAAAAGAAATCTTGGCCTAAATCTAATATGCAAACCTTACAATATTGAGCCTAAATCAAAAGATAACCTCTTCTTCAAATGTAGCTATTATAAAGATTTATGGATGAGGATCCAATAGATGAGCAATCATCGTTACAATAATGATAACTATAAGCATATTTTTATGCACCTCTAAAAGACAATGTTAGAGAAAGAGGATTATAATATCTTTAAGATAGTAATATGCTCTGCAATATATGCCATTTAGAAAGAAAGGAATGAAAGATATTTTAATAATAAATGTATGGACAAGCTAAGTTTTTATCATAACATATTAGATAGGAAAAAAGAAATCATGTTGGAGAACATAAATCTTAGTCATATAATAGTAAGCTTGTCGAGGACAAAAGAATTGAATGATGTTAGTAACATATTGCACCAGTGCCATACTTTTACTATTGAAGCTAAAGTTTCCTCAAGCTGATGATGTATTGAATAGAAATAACTACTACAACTTCGAGTAATACTGTTCTTCAATTTCCAAATAAAGTGAAAGATTTGCCTCCATGTCACTGGTATGTTCTACTTATTTCTAAAAAGACAGGAAGAAAATTTTTATAGTCCAAAACCAAATCATAATGATGTTGTTCTAGCAAAGTTTTTACTAAAATAATGACAAAAGACACTTGATATGAACAACACAAATGAACCAATCACATATTACTAATATAGTAAAATTAAGCTAGCTATTAAACTTGACCTAAATCAATTAAAACTGAACTAAATTAATGAATTAAGGTAACTATAATAATTTTTAGTTTAGTTCATGTTTGATTGGTTCATATCAAATTTAAGTGTTGTGCTGAATTTCCATGTCATTTATAATATATTGGTCCATAAGTATTATACATGTCACGTGTATTTTACTGTTATTTTTAGTGGAAGTTTACAAGAAGGGATTTTTCTAAAAACAAAAAATCATAAGGTATTTTTGATAAATTTAAAGATTAAGGATTTCTTCATAAAGTTATTTAAACTATAAGAGAGCTCTGTGTCTTATACCTAAGAATTTAATTAGTAATTAATTTCTTTCAAACGGACTTTATGCTTATTTTTATTTTAACATGCCACTTATCTTTTCACTAAGCTTCGTATTAGTAATTTTCATTTTACTTATATAAATATGGGTAAATAAAAATAAAATGAATAATAAAGCAATTAAAAATTTTCAACATTTCAAAATATTTCTAGGGCTTTTACATAGACAGAAAGAAATTAGAAGAAAACTTTCAAGAATTTTCTTAATTTATTAATTAAAAATAAAAGAGATAATTTTAAAGGATGTAAACTAGTTGAAAAATGAAAACGGGAAATAGGTTAAAAAAACTTGAGCTATTGGATCTAAGAGACAGATCGAGGCCCTTGGATGATGAAAGGCTTTTGGTCCTTTCTTAAACCTTTTGTGAACCCTAAATTGAGAAAAAGGATCTCATTAATTCCTTTAAAAGTAGAGAGTCACCATCCACTTTCTTGTTTGCCTTTCATTAGTTTTTGATTTCTCTTCAGTCCTATCTCCTTCCTTTCACCGAATTATCTTGAACCTAATTTGTAAATTATTATCTTATTTTTGTAATGATTCTCATCTTCTCATTTGCGTGATAATGCCTAGCCTATTTTCATCTTTATCATTCATAACAAATGGTTTCCATCTTCCCTTTAATGATCTCCTACTATTCATTCATAATTTTTTCCTAATTCTTTAACCCAAAATATTGTGAATCTATCCTCTCTCTATTACTAGATTTCCAAACTAAAATATTTCACCTAGTTGCCCTCCTATTTC
>JANIJF010000211.1:35190654-35203042 GCA_024520955.1 Erythroxylum bequaertii | reverse complement strand
TTACCCAAACCATTTGATATGTTTATGTGTTCATGACAAGTTGATATGAGTGATGCATTCATGATTTGCATACACATGAATTTCTTCATTGAAAATGTTTTTGCTTGTTACAAACTATAAAATTGTTACCCACGGGCTCTAAGCTCACCCCCAATCTCCTCCCACACATTTAGGTGATGAGCAGGATATCGAGTAGGTCAAGGGGCAAGGCAGCACTCGTAGTTTTGGTTATTTTGAATTTAAAACAAGTTTTGTAAAGCAAGGCTTTAGTTGCATTTTGAGCAAATCTTGGTTCATGTATCTTTTGTATTTTAGGATTTTGATGTATTAATGTACTTGCGGCTTGAAATGCCCATTAAAGCTTTGTAAAACTCTTATCTTTTGATGCTAATGGGATATACTTGCATTTTTGTTCATGACTCTCTCAAGTTTGTACGTTGTTTTTTTTTAGGTTTTAATAAAGAAAAATTCATATTCTAACTTTGGAGAAAATTTTGGATTAATTTAGGCTGATTTAGGCAAAAGTGTCTTCTAGAAAGTTGTAGGTCTTTCTTTTATCTTTTTAACGATATATAGTATGAAATTTTTAGACATCTGAGCTGAAAGTTATGGTCCTCATGAAGGAAGAAGTTCAAGAGTGAAGTTATATTCTTCTATGTTTTGCTTCTTCTACCTTTTTGCTTCTTCTGTGATTATGTCATCTTCTTATGTGTTTTGCTTTTTCTGCCTTTTTGCTTCTTCTGTGATGACGTCATCTTCTTCTGTGTTTTGCTTCTTCCGCCTTTTTTCTTCTTCAATGATGACATCATCTTCTTCTATGTTTTGCTTCTTCTGTGATGATGTCATCTTCTTCTGTGTTTTACTTCTTTTGCCTTTTTGCTTCTTCTGTGTTTTACTTCTTTTGCCTTTTTGCTTCTTCTGTGATGACGTCATCTTCTTCTGTGTTTTGCTTTTTCTGTGATGACGTCATCTTCTTCTATGTTTTGCTTCTTCTACTTTTTCGCTTGGTCTATCACTGTTCCTTTTTCGACCCTTCAGATGATAAAATCTATGTTCGAGGTCTTCATAATATAGATCTTGAAGTCCTCTTTCAAACCATCCAAAGAACACCTCAATCTGATATCTGTAGGGAAAGTTATGGCAATTTTTTCACTTCTTCTGTCTTGTTTCATTAGTCTTCTTTTCATCTGTACCTATCTTCTATTCTATTTGTGATCCTTCAAAAGATAAAGGAATTGGAGCAACAATCAAGATATGACTATTAAGAGGTGTTTTCCTTATTTGCTCAAATAAAAACTTTCAAGCTTGTATTGCTTTAGCTACACAAAATCATCAAAAAAATACATAAATAGATGTGAAGTCAGCTTTCCTAAATGGCCCACTTAAAGAAGATGTGTTTGGCAAACAATATCTTGGTAATAAGTTCGAAGAGCCCAGAATAGATGCGCTAATTATTTCTTTCTTAAGACCAGATTTAATAAATGTTCTTAAGAGCACGCATGGTATATGAAGGTTGATAATTACAGTGATATTCTAATGATGTGTGTATGTATTGATGATTTAATATTTACAAGCAATAAGTCTAACACGAATGAAGCTTTCAAGAAATATATAATACAAGAATTTGAAAACGCTAATCTTGGCCTAATATCTTATATCCTTGGTATTGAAGTGGTTTAAAGGGATGATGGAATTTCTATCTCTCAAAAGAGATATATTATTGAACTTTTGAAGAAATATTAAATGCTAAATTGCAATCCTATAAGAACCCATATGAAGATTGGTGTAAAATCAACAAAAAAAGGAGAAATGTCACGTGTTAATTCAATGTATTATAAGAAAATCGTAAGAAGTTTGAGATATATCACTTGTACAAAGTTGGACATCTCTTATGGAGTTGGCTTAATTAGTAAATTTATGAAGTCACCATATTATTCTCATTTACAAGTAGCTAAGTATATCTTACGATATTTAAAGGACACTTATGATTTTGGTTTATTTTATTTCAGTACAGACGATTGAATTCTAGTTGGATATTGGAACAACGATTGAAATAAAGATTTTGGTGATTGTAAATGTATTTTAAGTTACTATTTTATTTTTGGAAAATGACCTACTCGTGATCATCTAAGAAGTAATCAATTTTTGTGCTTTCAAGATATGAAGTAGCATATATTGTTGTTGCTTCTAGACGTGCTTGTTAAATAATTTGGTTAAGTAATTTAATGAGTAAAATTCATGTTCTAATTAGAGGCCACTTTAAAGATATTTATTGACAACACTTAATAAATTTAGCTAAGAATCCAATTATGGCATAATCAAACATATTGATATATATATGCTTCCATTTCTTAAAAAGGGACTTAGCTGAAAACAAAAAATTGAATTAAAATATTGTGAGTGAAAATCATGTTGCGAAGATTTTGACCAAAACATTAAAGTATGAAACTTCTATTAAGTTAAGGCGTATGTCTGGTATAACTGAATTATAGAATAAAGATTAAGGAGATGCTAGTTTTAATCCCATTGTTTTATTTCCAACGAAATAGCCAATAGTTGTAGGATAATTTTTATCCTAATAGTTATTGGGATTAATAATATTTATCCATTCTAAGTTTATTTATTTATTTATTTATTTAAGATAATCGATATTAACGCATAAAACAAAACAAAAACAGGGAAGGCAAAGAAAACTAGCTCAAGCCAACAGGCTTACCCCATACACCCAAAACCTACTAGCCTTTCACCCTCAAAGATAAAGGAAACCGAACTATCTGAATTTAAAATGGAGTCTAAGCAAGAAGGACAATCAGTCCAGTGATGTGGGTTTGCATGTAATAAGGCTACCTTGGCTAAAGCATGAGACGCCTTATTGGCAATCCTACGTGTCCATTGAAAGGACAAGTGAAGGAAATGTCGCTTAATTGATAGACAATCAAGAGCCAAAATTTCAATCTCAGACCGATGTGTTGAAGGAGCTAGAATTGTCTGGACGGCTGCCAAACAATCCGACTCCACAATAACCTTGTCAAGCTGTTGATCTTTTAACCAAGATAGAACTTCCCCTATAGACATAATTTCGGCCAGAACTGGGTCAAACAGGACAGGGGAAAAAGCTGATATAGCAGTCACAAAATTCCCTCTTGCGTCCCTAAGCACCGCAGCAAACCCCATGGAATTCTTTTCTTTAAAGACCGCCGCATCCACGTTACATTTTAGAAAACCTTCCTGGGGTCTAACCCATGCAGTAGAACTAACTCTTGAATCGTCAGTCAAGGTGTTGGCCTTCTCAAACATCTCCCGAGCCTCTTGCCATTCGTTTAGGAAACCATCAGCAAAATTAGCTACCATCCTAGCCGAAACAGTCTTGTTTTGCCACACTTTGAGGTTACGATGATACCAGACACTCCACAACATCGTCATCATACGTTCAAGGCACGAGAACGACTGGGTATTTAAGCTATGCTCTAAGAAGGATACGATCCCAGTACTTGGCCATTGCCAACCCATCGACAACCAAATTGCTTTAGCTGTTAAGCACTCCATCAACACATGATTCATATCTTCTATAAGTCCGCAAACATCACATGCAGTGTCAAGCACGATGCCCTTCTGACGAAGCCGATCTTTATAGGGGAGGAAATCGCGAAGGCAGCGCCAAATGAAATCCTTGATCTTGGGAGGAAGAGCCATGTTCCACAACCGATTCCATGGTCCATCCATAAAAAGATTGTCGATATCAGTAACAAGGACAAAGCCAGTCGATAATCAGTTTTTACCGAGTATGAGCCATCCGAACTATGATGCCAAATTAATTGATCAGGGGGTTTTGCAATAGCAATTGAGATCCTGGATACCCGACCCACATCGTAAGGAGTAAGTAAGCCATCCAACATTGATTTGTCCCATCCATGACCATCTTCCTTAATCAGATCGCACACCTTCAAATTACCAACATCTAAGCTAAATGGGAAAGAGACATAAAAATTGCTGGCTTCAGGAATCCATAGGTCTTTAAATACATTAATCAAAACTCCATTACCCACCCTCCAACGAACTCCATGGCTCAAAATATCCTTGGCTGCAAAAATACTTTTCCAGATGAAGCTGGAATTAGGTCGATCCCTTGCCTCCATAAAACTACAAGAGGGGAAATATTTGGCTTTGAAGATTTTGCTCAGCAGTGAGTCAGGAAACGCCAGAAATCGCCAGGCTTGTTTGCAAAGCATAGCTAAATTAAAACAGTGAAGATTCCGAAATCCCATACCTCCAAATTTTTAGGAACACAAAGCCGCTCCCAACTCGCCCAGTGCATGGCCTTTCTAGTAGTAGTCCCCGATCCCCACCAGAAAGAGTTCATCATTCGCTGTAATTCATCACATGTACCTCGGGGGATAAGGAACACGCTCATACAATACGCAGGCAGAGCTTGTGCCACTGTCTTGATGACAATTTCCTTCCCTGGTTTGGAAAGCATCTTGTGTTTCCAGCTCGCAATATGTTTGCTCAGACGATCCTTGATGAAAGCAAAAACTTGTTTTTTCCTTCTACCGATAAGAGAGGGAAGACCCAAATATCTCCCGTGATCAATAGGAGTGCTGACTCCAAATAAAGTTTCCACCGCATTTCAATCAGAAGGTTGTGTGTTTGAACTAAACATAATGCCTAACTTCTGAAAGTTAACAGCTTGCCCTGAAGCTTCTTCATATATGGCTAGAATTCTCTTGATGTTCTGTCCTTTGATCGTAGTTGCTCGGAAAAAAAAAAAAGGAACCTGTCATCTGCGAAGAAAAGATGCAAAACACTAGGGCTTCCAGGACAAATAGAAACCCCATGGATATCCCCTCGAGCCTCATTTTTCCTCAATAAAGCCGATAAACCCTCGGCACACAGAATGAACAAGTACGGGGATAAAGGATCTCCTTGCCTCAACCCACGTTTAAGGATAATCGGTCCTACTTCCGACATGATTGAAAATTGTTATTTTTTCAAGTCTATAAATTGATACACTAATTTTTGTAACTGTAATACTATTTCAAATTTTTGAAATAGAGAATCCTTTGCTCTTATTCTATTATTCCTTTCTACATCTTATTTTTTTTTCTTCACTTTTATTATATATTATTCAATATCAATATAGACATGCATTAAATTTAATACAATAAGTGATTCAATTTAACATATTAATTGTAATAGAGATAAGTCTTATACTTTATCGGAGTGCAAAGTGCTCAGAGCATTTTGATTAAATTGTGGGACAGTTGGAGATAAATTAACCATCTAACTCCCCTCACCAGGTTATTTAGCGGATTTGCTGGTCAGTGCACAAGATTGATGGCAAATTAACTTAGATCGAAATAGTAACTCACAAGCGTTTAGGACGAGTACATAATGGATGAAAAAGTTAGAGACTCGAAATCTTTTTATTTGGATAAGCGAATGCCAGAAATTCAACGTCCTTTTCCAATATAGACATTCTCTTCTCGTCCATGGTGACCCATGCCTCAATCCCTTTACCATCTTTTGTTTCGACGAATGCTGTGAGATTTCTAAAAGCAGGTCCAGCTTTTCCAATGTTAGCAAACCAAATAGGTTCTCCCCATCCGAAGTTGAGCTGATGCAGACCAATATGAAGCCAACTGGTGAAGGCAAATATATCAGGTTTCTCCGTGGAAAACAGCTCCTCCAGCTGGTTACAGAACTCACTAATAGCTTCAAAGCCACTGTCACCCTGCAGAGCATGCGTGAAATCAGTGTTATATAGTGCAATAGATTCGTGCAATAGATCTACCAATTCAGCCAACTCAGTGTTTGTGTCACTAGGGTTCGCAACTGCAATTGCCCACCAAAAGACATTCCCTATGAAAGCACTAGACATGGGTGGTTTTGTCCTTGGCCTCAGATTCAAAGCCTCAACCAAAATGGATGTTTTCGGAGATACTGTTATTGCCTTTGATGCATTCATACCAGATTTCCATATGAAACATGTCAATACTTCGATAGTTGTTGGCTTGGCCTCTGGTTTGACTTTGCTCTTGGCCTTGAGTGTGGCGATTGCTTTGGCATCAAAAACAAACCTCCTCGTAACGTAGTTGTCTTCTTCAAACCACAAGTTTTCCATTAAGGACATATAGTTATGGGGAAATGAATCTCTTGGCGGAAAGAAGAGTGATGTCTCATTGAGATCAGGGTGTAACACATCACCAGGATTACCTCGGGAGATAGCAGCCCAACTATTGACAAAAGCCTTCAAAGTTTGTCCATCGACAATCTTGTGTGAAACACTCACGCCAACTGCTATGCCCCCACAAGTGAACATATTCAATTGTACGGTCACAACAGGTGAGGTAATTAATTCCTTGGTGCAAGGTTGGCATGCTAGCAAATGGTTCAATGACTCAGTTTCGTGATGTTTGAGGAAATCAGTTAAGCGACAATTGACCAAGGCTTCCACGAAAGGAACACCTTCATTGAAATTATGGAGGAACTTGTTATCACTTGTCCTTCCGGAGAGAGGGTAATAAATAGCAAGGGTCTCCGAGAGAGACTTCCTTAGGTGAGCTCGAACGTGTACGGTATCGAGGGAACTGGCTTTCATGCTGTAGAAAAAGATGAATGGCACATAAGTGGCAGGCGTAAGCTGGTCAAAAAAGGAAAGTTTATGAGGCTTCTCGTGTTGATCAGTAGCTAGTGACGATGGCCTTATGAGTTCCCTCGAAACTATGCGTACTTCCATCACGGGAGGGTTTGATATTCTTCAAGCAGAAACGACACTCGTATATATAATAGACGCGCGCGCGGGGACTGGATCTGAAAGGAAGCAATTCTTCTCAATTTCTTAGGTTTCGAACTGCCTCAAAACAATTTTTAAAGCTAGCAATCCCCAATGTGAAACACAACTTTCGATAGCTACAAAAATTGAGGCCGTAACATAAATAGTATCTCAGAATGCTCTGAACTCATAGTTGAAGAAAGTTTCTATTTTGAATTTGGTGTTAGGTGTTGTTTTAAAACGATATGAATGCTGTCAGTGCAGCCTTTGAATTTCGGTATCTCGAGTTGGACCAAACGAACATTTTGGGTTCGGTGCTCTGCAATTATCTTGGGCAAGATTTCATGTAATGGCAACCATGGAAAAGTTTATTGGACAAAACAAAAACAATAAACAACAATGAGAAAGAAAAGAGTTAAACTAACGAAATTATTGTAGAGTCTTCTCAATTTTGCAAGTATTCTGCTACCCGCAGTACTGAGTACCCCCAATTTCACAACAATAATTTCAAGAAGTTATGTTTAACATTGGAAAGCGAATTTAAATTCAGGCAAATAGACAGTAATGTCCTCCAGTAACAGATCTGGGGTACATAAAACTGTGAGCTGATTTTCCTCGAATGCACGTAACTATTTCCAGAAACTATGCAGCACTTTCTGTAACGTTTGTTAATGGCAGATCCTGCATGTCAGATGTGGACCTTGCATGATAGGTCACTGTACAATCATTGAACACGAAGCATAAAAAAGAAACCCAAATACAGGACAAGGGATTAAATGCTATGCCCATATCAAGTAAAAGCCGCAGGGGAGGTAAGGATTTGTAGACAATGGGTGACAGACCACTTCCAATCCTACGACAGTGTGCTGTCCATTAAGTCCAAGCCTTCATAGATGCAACAGGTCCCCAAATTTATCGCCAAGCCATGAGTGCGCAGCTGTCCTGTCACTGCGGCTCTGAAAGATTCGATACCGATTTTATAGTCAAGCTTAGTCTACAAGTGATGGCATTGGTAATCCTTTGATTACCACTTTACTTCATGCTATCTACCGCCATTAAATATCCAACGACTTTCAAATATCGAAGGATCCCTCTTTAATTTTGTGTTTAAAAGTGCTCATAGTGGCTCGTTTCAAGGCACTAAAAATACTGAGAATTGATTAATTGGTCCAGATTATGTTATCGAATGATTCTATTAAGGTCTAAAATCTGGATTCAGAACAGAAGTCTGTGTTTAGAAGACCAGTTATTGCAACTCAAAGTAACCTAGGAAGACCAACAAAGTAACCACTAAATACTAATTTTCCTGCACTGGAACCATGAAAATTTTAGGAGACTTGAATGGCCACTGCAGAAACCATCCTGTTGATTCCACACATTCCACGTCCCCTGCATAGTCGGTAATATCCTTCTTCACCCCATTGCTTACCCCAAGAGTTCTTGATGATCCAGTAGGGCTGGTTTCCCAATCTAAGAATGGAGAATCCTTTTGTACCATACCCCACAAGCAGGACAGCATGGTTTATCCGTTTCTTGCCGCAAATGAGCGGGCAAGAGACACCCCCTATGTAAGTTTGCATGAACACCGCATTCAAGCCAACTGCATTTCAATGAAAATTTTGCCTTAGGCTTATTTCTTCACTGACATGTGATAAAACTTAGTAATTGGAACCCAATTAACATAATTTTACCTGCCAGAGGTCCATGCTGGACTAAATGGGCGGCAATTTGGATCTCATCGATAGGAATATTACTGAAATTGGCAACTCTAACAGCTATCTTGTCCCCATCAAACTTGCATGCCCCTTGTTTCCCTGTGTACGGGTATGAACTCTCCTCTTCTAATCCACCAGCCTCAATCAAATATCGGTAAGCGTTGGTCATCAGACCTCCTCCACAACCATCATCACATGCCCTCTTGTCCGTTTTGTCACACTTCACAACAATTATAAAGTCTTGTCAGTCGGTGAGATAACCAGAAATAACAAGAAGAACAAAAAGGGGTAGGCATAATTCATGTTGATGAGTTTGGAAAATTTTGCAATTTATATTCGTTGATAGACAGAGTGAGTCCAAAACTGACGGTATTGTCACAGTCCACAAGTTGCTGTTCACTGAGACTAAGAAGCTTCCCTGTTGCAACAAAATTGGCCCCCTCAACAGCTCCAGTGGTGCTAAAAGCCCAGCATGATCCGCATGCACCCTGAGATAATACACACAAATGCTTCATGTGCAAGTAAATATGTTTATAATTACAGGTTGGAGGCTAGGGAACTAGTTTGTATTATGACCGTTCTTCCCCTGCTAATATATGATGATAACCAATTGATTAGGTAGCAAATTAGTTCACAAAAGTCATACACATACAAGCAAATTGGTAAAGCCAAAATTAGTTCACAAAGTATGAGGCACTTCAGGAACTACTACTCGATCGCCAATTTACCACAGAAGGAAAGATGACTTAGAACTTGAATAGCAGCTATGAACCAATTCATAGTTTAATTTGAATATACATAATATTTTTATTTAATTAGGAAATAATATACAAAACAGAAAATGGGAGGGGAGAAACAAAAGATTCACCAGGAAAGAATAAATAAAATATTCTGAGAATTTCAGAAGCCCATAGTTCAAATTTTTGAATATATCTTTTTTGTTTCAGCTCCGATTGGAGAGATTCAAAATCTTAAAAAAAAAAAGCTAGGAGGATGGACGACAACTCATATGAAGAATTCAAAGCCCAAGTCTGTCGTTTGATAAGTCGAAACAACAAAGAAGCTGCAATTGACTACTAACCAAGTCATGGTCGTTGGCCATATCTTAAGTTGTACATGTCCAAATGAGGTGATGCCAGAGCCCAAAGAAAGAGGACATCCAGAACTACAATTTTTATGGAGAGACCTAGTCAAAAAGAGGTCAAAGTCATACCCAGAAATCACGTCTAATCTTTGTCCATAATCAATTCCCTAAACTGACTTAATTTCCTAATTGTTTTAGAATTCTTAACTCGTGGGGAGTAATTAGGGTTAGAATATATGATTTTGCATGTGAAAAGACCTATATAAAATGTTTCTTTATTTTTTTCAAGAAAAAGAAATCAGGGGGAGAGAGTTCCATCCGACGCAATACTCAATAGGAGGCTCTCATGTTAGAGATTAAAGGCTATGCATTTGTTCTTTGCAAGGAAGTAATTATTGGGTTTAGTTTGTTATTTTTATTTTAGTTTGGAATTTAAATTTGATTGAATGAATTCTCTAATTTTTTTGAACATGTTTAAAGTTATTATTAATATTATGAACTAATTTTATTTACTAGGATTCTATACAAAAGCCTAATTGATTGTGTGTATGCGATTTATGGTGGTTTGAATTGATTTACTTGCTAGCTTAGTTGTTTATTTCATTCTGTGCTTAATGCTTTTAAGTGTCTGGACAATAGTTAACTGATTTGAGAGGGTTAGGTGATTCTCGATAGAGATAATTTAGTCCTAGGTTCAATTGGATGAAATAACATGCATGTTGAGGATAGAAATATATCTAAATGCGTATACAATCATGCGAGGAAGCATGTTTTTAATTAGTCTCAATTTAGTAATTCAGATAGACATATAGTGTTTTATTCTATTGGGATACAGGTGGTAGGTTGTGACAGTAAATATTTGCGACAATAAATATCAAATGCATTAGAGCATTCATTTGATAATCAATAAAGTTCATTAGTGCTAAACCGATAATGCACTAGGCCTGCTAAAGATAAATTTCAACTGCTATGATCTCCGTTGCGTAATTGATTAGGTGGAACCATTAGAATCCTTGGCTTTTATATTTAGATAATTTCATAACTTTATTATTGATTTCACATTCAGTAGTTAATTTACTTAGCTTAATTAATTTCCTAAATTCCTACTTTTGGTTACCTAAATAGAGTAGTAGTTTAATAATCAGTGAATTTAATTAATTTGCTATGGATATGATACTTGGATACTTTTTGAATTATTGCTTGTGATCGTGTTCACTTGCACGTATCATCATGATTAGAATTACAAGATCAAGTTTTTGGTGTCGTTGCCTGGGAATTATTTTAACATTGCTAATATTAGACAAATTATGAAAACTCTAATGTAGGTTTTTATTTTACTATTTATTTTTTGGTTATTTTGCTGATTTTTTTACTCACAATTGTTATATATGCTCTTGAGAATATGGAAGAAGTTCCTACAAAGACTCTTCGTGAATATGTGACCCGCAAGTGGATGGTGTTTAATAGAGCATTCGAAGACCGGCAATCTGAGCAGACAATTTTGAGATTAAGCCAGTTATTATCTCAATGATTCAGAACTCTATTCAGTTTGCCAATTCACCAAATGACAATCCTAATCTGTACTTACTTAGCTTCTTAGAGATTTGTGACACCTTCAAGTTCAATAGGGTGTGTGCTGATGTTATAAGTCTAAGGCTTTTCCCATTCTCTCTTCAAGATAAAGCCAAAGGATGGCTGTTGTCTCTACCTGCTAGATCAATCACCAAATGGGATAGTTTGGTAGAGAAATCTCTTGCAAAATATTTTCCACCTCAGAATACTGGAAAGATGAGGAAGGAGATCACCACATTCACTCAACATGATTAAGAGACTTTCTATGAGGCATGGGAATGACATAAAGAGCTATTGAGATTATACCGTCACCATGGAATTCCTAATTGGCTAGTTATTCAAACTTTCTATAATGGTTTGTACAGATCTCTCCACACCACTAATAGGTGCTTAATTGATTAAGATCCATAACATTTAGAAATTATTGACATGAAAATGTTTGAGATAGTCACTTTAATTCATATATGATTTTAGGTACAATTTGGGATCAAGGAAATTAAAGTAAGTCAAAAGCATGATAATTGGGCCATTTTCCAAAGACTAATAATTACTTGTCTTCATGCAGCCAGAAGGAGACAAGAAAATGACAAGAAAGGAGATGTATGTTGAAAATACAAAGAAATGGGACAACATTCATCACAAATTTTTGCCTTCGCGTAAAAAGACTAGGTTTATGCCCTAAAATTTAACAAAAAGATGTTTTTAATTAAAAACCTATCAAACTTATTAGCAACTTGTTTTTTCATGAAAACCTACTTAGGAATAGCTACACGTTTAATTTGACCAAATATTATCAATGTTTGTGTGCAAGTGATAGGGGTGAATAGACTTAACATTAAAATTTTGATTAGTTTGTATATTTAGTCTGAGGTACTTAAACACATATTTCATAAGTTAACAAGTTAGAACAACTTGTGGGATTGTGTTCAAAGTTTAATTCGTTTCGTTAAGTCTAATACCATTGCCTCATTATCACATTTGCGTGTTTTGTGTTTTGATTATTGATGTTTGTTTGTTTTTTCTTGTTTGCTTGAGGACAAGAAAACGTTTAAGAGTAGGGATGTTGATAGGTGTAGATTGCATCATGTTTTTGTGGGTAGTTTATGAAGTAAATAACACGTTAGTATAAACTTAATGTTTGATATACAAAATGCACAAGAAGGGGGGGGGTTGAATTGTGTATTCTTTTTCGATGATCCCTTTTTGAAGAATTTCTTAAAATCTTGTTTTTTTCTCGAAACTATT
>JANIJF010000211.1:34683606-34702313 GCA_024520955.1 Erythroxylum bequaertii | reverse complement strand
TGTAAATATGTAATATTATTTATTATAATGATGAAATTGTATGATTGTAATATTTTAAATGCTTTGTATTATTCTTAATTTTATAATTGTATGATGATGATTGTCTTTGTTTATATTAATTGTGGTTACTGTTTATATGTAAAATATTTAAAAATTATTGTTATTTCAAATTAATTGTCATTATTATTTATTATTAAAGATTTTTGAAAGCATGGTTGATGTAAACAGTAAACTAGTAAAGTATGCAGTACAGTTGTATAATATATCAATATGGATTATTTTGCAATTTTAAAAAATTTTAGGGACTATTTTATAAATTTAAAAAATATCTTGAAATGGTACCCGGTACCGACTGGTACCATTACAGTTCCGGTCCAGAGCTCAATCCGGTACCGAGCCCAGTATGGTATTCATAACATTGGGACTACCTACTAAATGGATTGAAAATGGATGCGTTGTTGGCCATGCGCTTCCTTACACATTAACTAATTGGCAATAAGTTGGAGGAACGTGGTCATTTTAATGCTTTGCCCCATGAACTTAAAAGTGGAAGTGCATCAAGAAATTGTCCCGTCGATATTCGCATCATGCCTGTTCAAATATCCTCCCCATAAAGTAAAAGAGGGAAAAAAAATTGACACACATCCCAATTCTTTATTTTCTTTTTTTTTTATTTACATTAGGTATTCCAGTTTAGTCGGACTAATCCTAAACCCCTAAGACCTCACTCCAAGAGTCTTAAAGGAGGTAAATCTGGAACCCCAAGATCCCTCAGGTTCCTATGTAATCTATACACTTCTGTGCACAAAAGGCCGTCACATACTCGATTGGTCGACTGCTGATTGATTACTGCCCCCTATTCAGCATCAGGTTCCCAGCAGCTCTCAAATTCCCTAATAGTTTCAACTCCTACATTGCCGCTGGAAGCAAGGCAACCGTAATTGATCCGATCAAGGAGCTGTGCCCAGAGGACTAGAGGATCTTCAATTAGGAAAATATCTCATTTCACTTCTTTTGACATGACTCGAACTCAAGGCCTCCTGAAAAGGAGAGCCTTAAGTGAGAAAGGTAGACCAATTCTTTATTTTCTGATACTATATTATCCAATAGCAGTAGTTTTTCCTAATGAGTTGCCTAGAAATAAGATGGAGCACCTCTTTTATGGTATACACGCCAAACCAAATCCAAACCAAGTAGGTAGAAGTGCTCAGCCTCCAGTTCTATATTAAATAACCTAATCCTAATTCTCAATCCAGTTCATGTTCATAATAAAGTTTAGGCACTTTTATATTCTAGGTCCTTAAATGGTCCTATCAAAATCATAAAAATAAAGAAAAAGAGTTGGTAATCCAAATTGTCGTAGTTAAGAGTATTTGCTGCAAGCACCTTATTTCCCTTCAATTGTTGGAGTGGTTGCAGAATTGAATTTCTAGGAAACAAGTCCAGCTGTGATACTGCCGTTTTGTAGTTGACATCCTAAACACATACAATCATTAGCTGCTGATATTGTGTATCCTCTTTGTTCTTAATTATCTTTCAAACACGTTTAAACATGGTTTCTATTTCATTATGCAACATCTCCAAGTTTATAATGAGCTCACAAGTCTCAGGATTTGATTATAACAATTAAATGAAATTAAAACAAAATTGATTCTTCTGTTGGGTTTGACATTAAATTTAGTTCATTGGTTGCTCCTATACTACCCATCAATAGACAAAATTATTTGCTTAATCCACTGGAATTGGGATACAAAAATCAACCATATTGGCAGAAACACAACCATTGGTTGGTTGAAATCCACAAGCTCCAGAGTTCCCATCTCCACCCCCAAGTTTTAATGTCTAACACTAACGTTGTATGTGTTAGGAGTCAGGACCATGGCATAGGCGCTCAATCAGTGCATGCAATTGCCAAACCTACCTGAGTTTCCCCCTAATGTTGCAATCTATACCTACAGCTCCTAAAACCCAAGAAGTTGGAGAACATGGAAAAGGTAGCAAACATAGGTGTTAACTAGCTAGTGAATTACCTAATTTTAGTTTACTTCAGGTGTTTTCAACCCTTTGGTTTATACATTGCTAAGATTCTTTCTCTGGAATGATTGGTGAAGTGGAGACAAAAACTAACGTAAATGAAATGCCTTTATGTTCAAATCACTTCCCCATTTATTTTATACTTTTTTCTCTACATCATAAAGAATGAATTGAATCACTGAACTTAAACCCTAAAACCAATTTCAGTATCACCAACTTACTAACTCTAATGACTTCAGTATTAATTGAGGAATTCAATTAATAGTGTAAATAGAATTGATTGGTCTTAGTCATAAGCAAGCCCATCCAAGCAAGAGATTAAACTGTGATTGCTTAGGCATCCAATTCCCCACTTCCAAACTTTAGAATAGCTTCGAGATCATTTATTAATGAAAAGTAATGCTTTTTTAGGTCCAGTTTTATTCTTTTATCAACTTCTTCTTTTAGGAGGAGTGAGAGAGTAATAATCGAATAGGTAATAGAAAATAAATCATGCTATTCATGCTCCCAAAATTGGTTGGAAGCATCCCATACTTTAATGATTTCTTTGTCCAACTGTCTTTAGTGATCATTCTGTTACTTAATTCTTTGAGTGGATGCAGACTCCACCTTTGTGCATCATATCAGATCTTATTTTTCACAATTTCATTTTATCTTCTAAATTGTGTATTAAGAGTGTTTTCTGAATTAAATAAAACTATAGAGGCGTTTATTCCCTAATTTGTAATTGAATATAAGTCATATGATAATTAAAAAGCAGAGGTTGCCACTGAACATCAAATCGTGTATTTGTTGTGGTAGTTTACCATACTAATATGAGGGGCCTCATAAATACATTAATGGAACCAGCTGGTGTTTTTTGTTCCAACTCCAAAAGAGTCACTTTCGCACACCACCTGGCACCTGCTGCTATTGCTGCACACCAGAAAATCAAATCTTTCCTTTCCCAGTCGGACATGACCATATTGACCTCTACTCGTGCACTAGTCATTGGTTTGCTACAGGTTTCTTTCCATCATTTCATTTTGCTTGTCAAGATTAATCCTGCAAAAATGAAATAGTAATGATTCTTATACTTTTCCGCTAATTATCATGGAGGGCTGATTCTGTTGTTGTTACATTGAGCTATAGAGTAGAACTCTAAGGTGTGAAAAAGTAATAATTCGGCGATTTGGTCCATTCTGTCGAATGGAATCCTTAACTTAAACCGTTAAGTAGTTCTTGTTGTCCATTTTTATTAATAAAAATAATATAACATTCCAAAATTAACTTGGGACTATTTCCTCAAGTGCTTGTTGTATTACTTTATACATAACCTGTCGGGGAGTCTAGAAGTGAAATTAGATTTAGCATAAATGATAACACATGCGTGAAGACAACAAGGGGCTGCAAGTGCGACATCGGGGTATCCTTCATCAAAATGTATGTCCCCTCCATTCAATGTAAAAAAAGAAAAGAGCTAATAACAGTTCTAACAGTAAACAATTTATATACATGTATACGATTCAAAGAAGAGAATCTAGTCCACTGTCTACAATAAGAAACCAAAATAGTAGGAATGAGGATCCAAAAAGACCGGTATCTGTGTTCTCTTCCTGTTACTCTTTAGCTTCTTCGCATCTCTCTCTGTCTCTTTCTTCCTTTCTATAGACATAACTTCTCAGAAGTTGCAGCCCTCGCCAGAGAGAGACTGAAAGAGACATATATACAGGTGCTTGGGGTGTGTGGAAAGATCCGAGCGTTCTTGACTCGGGTTTCTTCCATGCCCCTTTATTTGCTCTATCCTCATCATCAGGTTCTTGCTCTTCTCTTCTCTCACATGCATTTCCTTGAAACATTTCATATTTCATTTTTTATGTCTTGTTATTTCCCCCAGCGACAAAGTTTCTTACTTTTGTATCCATACAATACAACATGGGATACTGTATCTGTTCTGTTTCTTTAAACGGTGACAAATGTGTTACGTTAACCGTGTTCGTGAATTGTGACTCGAAAATTGTTTTTTGTTTTTATTTTTTCTATATGATCAAAAATTCAACACTCATCATTGCCATCCTTTCTCTGTTCTTCTTATGTTTCTTTGATATCCCAAATGGAACTTGGTCTTTCTTTTGTTGATTGGTAAATTGTTTTGATATTGATCGGTCGGACTCAAACTCACCAGTTATTCAACCTCGACGTTTTCATGTACTCTTGGACAATTGGTGGACACTTTGGATGTCAAATTACACGTCTTTGTTTTGTCTTTTACCATTGTAGCAATGGGGCGACTTGTAGTTATCTGATTCGGTTTCGCTGTGTTTAGTGATTGTTATAAAGGAGAAAAGAAAAACCTTTCATGCCTATCTTAGTTGTGTTGTAATACTGTTTCTGGTAAGAATTGGGCTATAGGATTTCTATGTTTTTGGAGTTTCAAGTAGTTCCTAGAGATGTATATGTATAGTTTTTCATAGACAAGTGCTTATGCATTTTAATTATTATTTTCTTCAGGTGTGGGCAACTAGGACTTAGGCCTCTGTATGCTATGGAACTTGATTTTTCTTGAATCAGACGGCATCTTTTGCACTAAAGCTAACTTTGCTTTCTGGACTAGCGGAATAGTTGATTCGGTAAGTTGCCACTAGAGACTCTGACTTTATGTTTGTCTGGTTGTCTGCCCATATGCTTCCCTTTCCTTTTATATGGAATAAACAGATAAATAAATGCAGTAGTCTAGGTAATTTGTTCTTGGGATTTCATAATCTACAAGCTTAAATTTTTATCTGTAATCTCGGAACTCATCCTAATTTTCTTATGACAAATAGCCTTGAATTTGTGACCGGTCTATCCAAGATTGGACGATCTACTAATTTATTGGGATTTAATAAAGAAGTCCCTGGTGAAGTTCATATTTATCTTTGTTTGACGCGTTCGCATGTCAATATGAATGCTGGTCTCTGCATAAGTGTAGCTGACACAGCTCTGTTCTTTCATCATTTTGTCCTTTTGATGTGAAGCTTCCTTCTAATTTTTACTGTTCATCCTCGATTTTGGTTGATCCAAGTCTTCAGCTTTCTACAATATTAAATTTTTGTAACGCAAACGCAGGTGCCATTATTATTTGCCTGGAATTCCTGGGATATTCTGTTCTCGTATGAAGTAAAAGTTTAGAAAGGGTATAGAAAATTGTTGTGATAATGGGGGCTTGTTACTCCACATCTAATGCAAGGATAAAACCAACCAAGTCCAAGAAGGGTCGTTATAGAGTTGGCAGGCGTTGCAGAAAGATTTCCTCAACTATTGGCGACGTCCCTATGACGCGGCTTAGTGATGCTGGAGTAAGTGATATTGCTGTTAGTGAATTTGTGCACCTCGATTATGAGAAGGGTGCTGCAACTACCTGCAAGAGATCTGAAGTCTCCAACAAGTCATTTCATCACACTCAGCTACAATGGAACCATAGTCAAATTGATGAAAATGGTGTGTTCTCCTTCTATTATAGGAAAGTCCAAATCTGCAAATATGAATGTTACTAGAAAAGCGTTTAGGATTTTATACGCTTGGTCTGGAAATAGCAAGCATATTGGTATAAGATAAGATGAATATGTACATGTAAACAATTTCTGCTTAGGTTATGGGTTATACATGTAAGCTTATCAGTATCTATTTCATTCCTGAATTTGAAACTTCAATAATTTGCAGGAATATGCCAAGAGGAGGTGTGGTTTGACTCGGTTAGTATTATAGACTCGGATTCAGAGGATGACTTCATCAGTGTGCACGGAGGTGAGACACTTGCAAACCTTAGCAATCGTATGGTAACTTATTAATGTTATGATTTTGAGAATGATAGCAAGTTCTTATACTTGGCTTTAATTGTTTCTTTGACCAATCAGACGGCTTTTCTTCAGTAAGTAGTGCAATTGGATATAAACCAAATTCTCAATTGCTTGAGTACGGAACTGCATCCCACTTCGTTGACACTGGGTCCAAGTACGAGGGCTTCTACGAAAGTTACCTGAAAATAGATGGAGGGGGTTCAAGAGGTGATGACATTTTGACTAAGAGAAAGAAAGCATTTGATGATGCACTTGAAAGTTTTAAAGGACTTGAAGATGGCGCACATGAGGTAGAGGAGAGGAATCAAGAAAACAGAAAGAAATCAACAGTTATCACTCTCTCTTTGAAGAGGAAATCCTGTGACGGAGGGCAGACAACTGAATTCTGTAAGTATCAATCCTTGCAGGTGTTATTAGTAAACCATACCATGAAACTTGAGATTCCATCATAAATGAGTACTTAAACTGGTGCAGCTGAGAGTTTGTTATACCGTCCGAGGGCGGGGAACCTGATTCAAAGTTCAGCAGGAAGGAAACTAACTTCAGCTTCTTGGTCTGAGGTTTCACCTTCAGTTTTCAAGCTTCGTGGGATGAACTTTTTCAGGCATGTCTTTATGATCTCTGTCTATTGTCATTGATGTCTATCTTTCGTTTGTGCATAAATTATGAGTCCAGATCTTCTGTCTAGTTTTACTCCGTCTTATTCTGTCTCATAGAATCTCAGCCATTTATTTTGCGGGCTCCATACGGGACCTACATAAATAAATGGCTGAAATTTATTGGACACAATAAGACACCATAATATTAGACAGAGGATCTAAACTCATAAATTATGAGGTTATAGCAACTAAAGCTCTAACTTTAATGATGCAGTAATAAGCATAAGTCACCTGCGCCGGACTACTGCCCATATGTACCTATTGGCGTTGATTTATTTGTATGCCCACGAAAGATACATCACATTGCTCAGCACCTTGAACTTCCACATTCCCAACCTCATGAGAGGTTACCCTCATTGTTGATTCTCAACATACTGGTACTTTCTCCTTTAAAACTGCACTCTAGAAGATTTACAGTCCTCACTGACATGTCAGATGGTTATTTTGTATTGATTTAGGTTGTTCATCTTGCAGCTTCCCACTTATCCTGTTGCCCTGTTTCAAGCTGAAGATGACGGAGAAGGCATGAGCCTTGTCTTATATTTTAAACTGACTGAGAACTTTGACAAAGAGATCTCGTCTTATTTTCAAGATAGTATCAAGGTATATACTTATACAAGTGCTTCATGTTAATCGAGTTCATGATCATTGGCTTCTTATCCATAATAGAGAGTAGACATCTCTGCTAATTTCTCATTTTGCTTTCTGTTCCAGAGACTCGTTGATGATGAGATGGAAAAGACTAGAGGCTTTGGAAAGAACAGCGTTATTCCTTTCAGAGAAAGGCTAAAAATTTTGGCGGGTCTGGTTAATCCAGAGGACTTGCAGTTGAGCTCTGCAGAAAGGAAGCTTCTCCTGGCTTATAACGACAAACCAGTGCTTTCTCGCCCTCAACACAATTTCTTCAAGGTAACCATAATTTTCCCGATCCATGGGCCCTCAGTTTGATTAGGGTAGCTACTGGGTGTAAATAAGATTTGGAATGCATTTGTGTGTGTGTGCTATGAAATTCCTTTCCTGAATAATTTGAGTTCTGCTGTGACATGGTAGAATGGAAGTTTTTCCTTTGTTAAGTCTGATACGATAATGTTCTAACGTTTTGTAGCTCTAACACTATGCAGGGGCCAAACTATTTCGAGATTGACCTGGATATTCATCGTTTCAGCTACATATCTAGGAAAGGGCTTGAAGCATTCCGACATCGTCTTCGACATGGCATAGCTAATGTGGGCTTAACTATTCAGGTATTTGTCAATGGAGCAACTAATTCAAAACAAGCAGAATCCATTAGTTTGCTACTTCATTAACCTGCTCTATCTGTGGTGGTCTTTTAGGCACAACAGCAAGAGGAGCTGCCAGAGCGTGTGCTTTGCTGCGTGAGCTTGAACAAAATTGATTTTGTAAATCATGGCCAAATACCTACCCTTGTAGCTGGAGATGCTTGATTTTGGTGTCATTTCAAGGATACCATTCTGGCTAATAGAAAGAAAGTACGTGGTCACCATCTTTGTAGAAGTTGAATCATCATGAAGACATGCTGACAAAGAAAAGAAAATCCTTTTGATTATAGTCTTGGCTTAGCTTCTAATGGTTGGTTTCCACTACGATCATGTTACCTTTGATCAAGTGTAATTCAATCTGTTTGCACCGACTCCGTGGACGTTATGCCTTGAGGACTGCCTCGTGCCCTAAATGTGCCATCCATAAAGCCAGTTCGAGCATTCAAACATGGACGCTTACAATTTGTCTCTGACCTTTGCTACTTTTCCAGATAGAAATCGACCATGGTTTATCCATGTCTAAACAAATATGGCTTGCTCTGCAATCCTATTATTGAAGTCACGATGCCACATCTCTTCAATTTTCTTCCCAGCAAATTATCAGGGAGTCTTATATAATACAAAAAATTCTAGGTCAATCTTCTCCGAGATAATCCAGTAATAAGTAGACTCAACTTTTCATTTTCAAGGCTTGGTTAAAAAACTTAACAAATTTAACCCTAAAAGTTTTAAATCGTTTAACTTTTTAGTTCAAGTTTTAATTTTTTAGTTTGATTTATTTTAAGAACTTTTATTATTAAAAACTGATTAATTAATTAATTAATTAATCAATTTTTATAAATTAATAAATTATTATAAATCAATTAATTTTCATTTAATATTATCTTTTTTCAATTAAACTTCAAATTCGTTAATAAGTAAAGACAATCTCATATTTCAAATTCTTTAATTTTATTTAATCTTTAGCTGATTTTATGATAGTCTAATATTAATTAAAATTTTTAAACCTTAAATATTTTATTTTATCAGTTTAATTTCTAATCCAGTTTTTAAAATATTGAGCACCACGATAGCTGCACAAAGACAGTCTTATGTTCACCAGTTGAAACTTGCACTAAGTTTTTTCTTGCAACTAAAATGGTTAAGAATGTTATGTGCACCGTGAACTTATACTTAATTCAAATGTTAACATCTCTGTCTTCATATATAAAGTCGAGCAATAACACAAATTTGAGCACTGAAGATAGATGTCATCTGCAAGTGCTTAACCACCAGGACCAGAACTTGCACAACTCTTTTTTTTTATTACACGGGGAAGAAAACAAGGAGGCTAGCTCCGATAATCTAATCCCCGACGCAGGGATCTAGGGTAAAGAGTTCCTTGCTGGTCCCTGTGGAGTTCATCCAAAAGGCTCCAGGGAGGCTCGCGCAGTAAATGTAGGTCCGACACCGCGGCCGTGGCTAGAGAAGCCAAATGATCCGCACAGCGGTTCCCCTCTCGAGGCGTGTGTGTCAAATGTACGTCCCAGTCTCGACGAAGCAAGGCGCGAATACCTGTCACCAAAATAGAAATCTCAGTGAGATCAAAAAGAGAGGCCGAAAGAATATTAATGATCTCAAGGGAATCCACTTCCAGAAGCACGCGGCGATAACCCCAATCCCAGGCCAGAAGCAACCTAGAATACACCCCGTTGAGTTCCGCCAGGATAGGTGTGCCGACGGCAAGCCGCTGTAAGAAGCCCCCGCACCAGTGTCCCTGACAGTTTCTAAGAAGACCGCCAGTAGAAGCTATAGTAGAACCCAGTTGCACGGCCCCATCCGTATTGAACTTGACCCAACCATCAAGAGGAGGAGTCCACCCAACTAACGAACCTAAAGGCAGACCCTGAGACAGAAAGAGACGATTTTCCATCGCTCGGGCTCGAAGGATTGAATGCGTGTAAGCCATGACAATAGTATGCCCATTAGTAGGCCAAGTAAAACCCGACTCAAAGATGCTGTTATTCCTCCATTTCTACAAAAACCAACAGGCAACCCCAAAAATAGTAGCCCACGCGACCTGTTGGACGTGAACATGATGATGAAGATTAAATTGGAGCCATTGGTTAACCCCCTGACTAAAAAAATCACCACCGACTATGGTAACAGAAAGGTGCTGCCAGAAGGACTTGACCCGAGGACAATCCCGTAAAACATGAATGGTCGTTTCCGCCTGACCACAGGACGGACATCCCGCCTCCATGGTCAGATGTCGGGCCACGCGTTTTTGATTAGTAAGCAGCTTCCGCTTAGTCACCAGCCAGAGAAAAGATCTGATGCGTTGGGGCCCCGCCCATTTCCATATGGCCTCCCAGTGACTATTAAAATTATCAGTAGTAAACTGTTCAATCAGGTCGTAAGCAGCCGCCACGGTAAACCTCCCATTCGAAGCCGGCCCCAGCTCAACCTGTCCTCCTCACCAGCGCTAAGAGTGACCGACGCAATAGTCATGCAAACAGAAGCAGGGAGGTACATTTGGAAGGCTAGCTAATTCCATTGGCTAGTGGCGTCGTGAAAACCCTGAAGAGTAGCGTATAGAAGACTCTCAGGGATGTCGGTCTGAGCCAGTAAATAAAGGGGTCCCCAATCAGCTAACCAGTGGTCCAATCAGAAGAGAATGCGTTGCCCCTGACCCACTTTCCATATAGCTCCTTGGCGAATGAAATGCCAAACGGCCGCAATCCCGCGCCAAGTACCCGAAGCACCAGACCTTGCCAAGGTTTGGGGGAGGTGCACCATATCAACCTTATATTTGGCCCTCAGAGTCTGCACCCAAAGAGCCTGGGGCTTAGTAAGGACATCCCATTCGAGTTTCATGAGGAGAGCATCATTCATCGAACGAATACGCTTAATGCCTAGACCCCCCGCCTTCTTGGGTTTGCAAACTTCCTCCCAATTGACCAGATGTATTTTCTTGGGACCGTCCTGAGGGCCCCAGATAAAAGTCCGCATAACTTTTTCAAGATCGTCACATAGTTGACGAGGGAGGCGTACCGTTTGCATGGTAAAGATAGGAAGAGAAGCAATGGCAGATTGAGTGAGAGTAACCCGGCCGGCCAAGGAAAGCATACGAGCTTTTTACCCATTCAACTTCTGCTGAGCGTTATCCAAAATATATTGGTACGTATTGCGAGTAACACGCTCGTGTAATAACGGGACACCCAAATATCTCCCAAGATTTTTAGTTTGCGTAACCTGAAGAGCCTGACTCAGGTGGCGCGCCGTTTGGGCCGGAACATTCTTAGAGAAAAATATCCTGGTTTTACTGAAGTTAATACATTGCCCAGAAGCCTGACAAAAGGTGTCCAAAATCTGGGTGATAATTTGCGTCTGCGCTTCAGTAGCTTCACCAAAAAGAACCAAATCATCAGCGAAAAAAAGATGAGATAACGGAGGGCCCGAGAAACCCAAACGGATCGGTTTCCATAGGCCGTGGGTAACCGCCCGAGAAATGAGTTGCCCTAATCGTTCCATGCAAAGCACAAAAAGATAGGGTGAAAGGGGATCCTCCTGACGAATACCGCGGGACGGAGTAAACGGGTCAGATAGAGTACCTTGCCAAGCGACCTGGAAAGAGACCGTAGTCACACACTTCATGATAGTCCGGATAAGAAACAAAGGGATACCAATTTCCGTTAAAGTAGTGTGGATGAACTCCCAGCTAATTATGTCGTAGGCTTTTTCTAGGTCAACCTTCAATGCGAGATAACCCTTGCGCCCTGATTTCTTCCTCATCGAATGGATCACTTCTTGAGCGATGATGATATTATCAGTGATCTGACGACCGGGAATAAAACTACACTGGGTCTCCTGGACGAGATAAGTCATATGAGGTTTTAACCGATTAATAATAATTTTAGCAATCACTTTATACAAAACAGTACAAAGGCTAATGGGCCGAAACTAGGTGATACGCAGAGGAGTAGGGATTTTAGGAATTAAAACCAAAATAGTTTGGTTTAATTCCTTTTCCCAATAATCATGATGAAAAATACCTTGAATCAAGTTAACCACCGTAGGGCCAACCTGAGCCCATTGGTTTTGGAAGAAGAGAGCATTGAACCCATCCACACCCACAGCTTTATTAGGGTTGAGAGAAAAAACCGTTTGCTGGACTTCAGTAGCAGTGATAGGTTGTTCCAGATCGCGAAGCCGGTCCGGGGAAAGATGAGGAAAATCACCATCAGTGGGAAAAGGAGTACTCTCAGTGGTAGCAGGAGTGTACAACTGGAGGAAGAAAGTCCGCACCAGGGTGCGGAGTTGAGCAGGACCCGACACTAGCGTCCCATTGTTATCCAGAAGACGATCAATGTGTAACTTCTTCCGTTTAGCAAGAGTGATGGTATGGTAATATTTGGTATTCCGGTCACCCTTAGAAATCCAATCACATTTGGCTCGTTGATGCCAGAAGATTTCTTCCTCACTTAACACTTGTAAAAGGTCGTTGCTCAACCGTTGTTCTAAGTCCAACAGCGCAGCCGACGAGTCCGTCTGCATCGCTTGCTGGATGCCCTCCAGACGGGCTAGAAGACGTTTTTTCCGATGAAAAATTTTCCCAAACACCTCATGATTCCAACGCGAGAGGTGGCGAGCGAAACCTTTTAGGGAGTTGTTAAAGGAATCTTCTGCCGACAACCAATGCTCCGCCACCACATCGTTGAAACCCGGATGAGTAAGCTAAGCATTTTGAAAATGAAAACCAAAAGAATGAGACGCCCTAGGCGCAGAATTCGTGATATGGACCAGCAAGGGCCGATGATCAGAACCCAGAAAGGGAAGGTGTTGATTGACCGTGAGAGGAAAGGCTTGAAGCCAAGAAGTCGAGTCAAACATCCGATCTAAACGAGCGTGAGTCAATCCACGACGCCAAGTGAATTTAGATCCCTGAAAACCTAAATCATGAAGACCGCAGTGATGCACCCAATCCCTAAACTGATGGTTAACAATACGAGTGTGAGGGGCTCCCCCTTGTTTATCAGAAGCCGCCAGTTTAGTATTGAAATCCCCCCTACTAACCAGGGCTCCGAAGTAAGAGCACCAATCCAGTCTAACAACCTCCACAGGACCTTCCAGGTGGTCGACTGAGGACTGGCATAAACTGGCGTAAACGCAAAGGAATGATGCGCAAACCGGACCTTCGTGTGGATAAATTGACGATGAGCAATGACCACCGAGACCTCGATACCCTCTTTCCAAAGAAGCCAAATGCCTCCAAAAAAACCAGCAGCCTCCACTCTGAACGAGTTATCAAAGCCTAGTTTCTGAATCAACGTGTTAGCCCTAGACCCACTAATACGAGGTTCAAACAAAACCAGAATGCCCGGTTGATACATACGTAAATAATTACGTAGTATGGCCTGGCGATTCAGCCCTCCCATGCCTTGACAATTCCACAAGAGGACTGACATCAAGAACATGGCAGTGTCTCGAGCATCAAAACATCTGATGGAATGGTAACAGTATCCGGGAGTGGACCCGAGCCGTCACACTCCTGAATCTCCATCGCAAGGACTTCCGGCCCATCTGTAGGGGAGGGCCCCTTAGAGCCATCGGGAGGCTCAGAAGGCGGCAAGAAGTCCGAAGCCGACTCATCCCCGGCCCTAATGGGAGAAGGAACTTCCTGCATAGGGCAAGTGTCTGTAGACACGCAAACGTGAGGAGGTAATAAAGTATTATCACAAAGCATCTCAGAGTGTGAATCAAAAGTAACAGCAATATGTGTATCAGAAGCAGAGGGGATTAGGGATAGCTCAGGGTTGCTGGTCACACCTACCTGGGGACGACTGGCTGTTGTCGGACTGGGGAAGCTCACTGAGGATACATTAACCTTGGCTTTACCTTTATGGGCAACCCGTGTACGACGGTGCCCATGATGGGAAGTGGAGGCTCCATTGTGATCCTGTGAGGACCCCATATTAACCAAATCAGCAAAAGTCTAGCGGGCCCCTTTCCCTGTCAAAGCTGTCGACACTGCGACAGCCCCATCAGAAGCAGTGGCTTGAGTGTCAGACTCAAGTGTTGTCAAGGCTGTAAACCTTGAGCTACCCCCATGAGAAGCCAACGGTTGCTTGCGAGACTGACGATGTTGGAGACGTTGAACAGCAGCCGGAGGGGAGCGCCGTTGTACCACCATCCAAGGCCCGTAACCTCGTGCCTCTGTCGCCTGCGGAACGGCGCCCGCTGGCTCCGCCAAGACACGTTGATCGGTGGAAGCCGTGGCCGGAGGCAGAGGTGCTGGCATGGGGGAGGCATCGTCGGACTGAGGCGACGAACAGTTGCTGGACTCATGACCCACCATTCCACAAGAAAAACACACTGTTGGAAGACCTTCATAAACCACCATCACCGGCTCCCCATCAAGTTCCACCGATGAGGTTAAGGGGACGGTAAGATCGATATCCACGGCTACACGCGCAAACCGACCCCGTTGTGTCTGCATGGTCGTCTCATCAATTCTTACCGTCTGTCCCACTTGGTTTCCCAGCGCCGAAAGGATCAGAGGATGATACCGAGCAATAGATAATTCCGGGAACCTAACCCATGTAACAGCTCTGGTAACCTTTCCTTGGGAGGGAAGAAAACTGGGCATCCATGTCTGGACAGACAATGCATGTCCGAAGATGACCAAGGGCCATTGGTTAAAGCATGGAGGTAGTCGGACTGCTCAATGAATTTCACTAAATAATAATCATAGTCCAAATCGATTATCTTCGTGGGACCTTTCAGCCTCCAAAGCAGAGCCAAGCAGGTGCAGAGCACCTTGTAGCCAACCCGGCGACCTAGGAGTTTAATGACCACCGAGTGCTCCCATTGCTGGTCCAACTTCTCTTTAAACGGTTTAGAGAGGAAGACACCCTTCCTTGCATCACCCGTGAGCTGGATAATGTCTCCTTCCACTGGCTCGATCAGCTCTTCCACCGGCCAAGCAGGGGACACAAGTGCCACGTCCACCGTGGAGGTACCTAAAACTGCACTGTAAGTAGGTTTGGGATCTGGTGGAGGATCCTCGTCGCGCTCACGAACCCGAACCTTCTTAGGGAGATGGCCTACAGGCAAGGAGGAAGCCATGCAACCCACGAAAAGTTACGAGAAAACCAGTAAACTCTTGAGGACGAAGATGAACAGTAGCTTTTGAACGAAGAATGGTTAAACCGCTACTCCTATGGTTTTGCACACTTCTTAACAAATTTTGTATCTTTGACTTATTCTTTAATATATCTATACTTGGACTGAGTCTATGTTTCGCTAGCTTCATTATCGTCACATTTGCAATGAATTTAGTCAGGATGATGACCTACTTTCATACAAATTTGTTAGGAAGTGCAGGGCAAAGTAGGAAATCATTGGCGAGCATAAAGAATTGAATAGCGGCTGCTAAATACTAATAGAATATTAGATTCTACCAATCCATTACAAAGTTGTTATAGTATAGCCTATATATAGAATTTAATTATATACAACATGCAATTTGAATGAAAATATAACAAATTACTCACTGTTTCCTTACAACTCTTCTTTTTCTTCTCTCTTCATTCTCTTTTAACGATCTCATGCTTCCTTCTTCCTTCTCTATTCTTCCTTCTTCTTCAAGTAAAACTCTCAGATCCTTACATCTTGCTATCAGAGCACCCATTTTGTGACTACTAACCTACCTGCAATGGCCGATAGTACTAGAGCAAAAATTTTCGAACAATAGCTAGTGCAACTGCAGTCACAGATGGAATAGTTCCAAACCTTTTGTCAAGAGACGCACGTAATCCATCCCAAGACTCGGAGTTAACTTACAAAACTAGACATCCTCTACCCGATATTAGAGAAATTGGGTGCCCTCGATAAACTCATTAAGGGGCAAAATCATATGGAGAAAAGAACGGAGCTAGTAGAAAGCATATTAAACTTATTGTGGAAGGATAAAACTCATCGAGAGAAGGCCCTCATACAGACCAATACAACATCAATGATAACCACTCTGAGATCCCAATGACTATAGGAAAAGGTATACTATCCACTCCTGTTACTAGAATTACTTTGAGTGACGAAGGAAGGGGAAACAATCGTAGTTGAACAATAGTGGATGAGGGGCTGAGAATAGGGACTAGGACCTGTGAGATCCATAGAGAAGGGACTCAATCTGGTATGAATAGAGAATGGAATTGGGAAGGATATCATTAGCATGTTTCGAAGCTGGAGATACCATATTTTGACAACAACAACCCAAGGTATTAGGTGCGCACATGTGAGAAGTATTTCAGATATTACAGGATCGATGAAACATAAAGGATAGAATTGACATTTATGTTTATAGATGATAAGATGGAAATTAGGTTCTAGAGTTGGGCTGTTAATAGAGAACGACTGGTTTGGGGGGAGTTCGTGGAGAAATACCAAAGGAGGTTTGAAGAGTTAAAAGACTCTGATGTCAGCGAACAACTCGATACTCACGGAAGTGTATTTCGTGGATAGCTTCATAAGCAGACTAACAGAAGAACTCAAATCTATTATGAAGCTCAGCAAATCGCACACTCTAAAGCAAGAGTTCGAGGAGATCCAACTGCATGAAGATGTTATGGATAAAATTTGTAAGAAACAATGGAGTAAAGTGAAGGGGATTGAGGGTACTAAGATCACGAACACCTCTTCTGCCATCAAACGAGAAATAGAATCGGTCTGAGGGAACCCTAGCTTCCATAGAGGGAGAGAAGGCATCCAGGAGTTCAAGAAAGGATCAAATATGTGTTACAAATGCGAGGCTAAATACTTTTCAGGACATGTGTGCAAGAAGCAATTTCTTGCACTAGAAAGGCACGAAGGGATTGACAGAGAGGAGATCATAGCAGAGGTAAAAGTGTCCGACATGATGGAAGTAGAGGAAGAACGAGATGGGAACAATGCGGACAACATGACCATCTCCCTACATGCACTATGTGAGAATAACTTGCACCATACTTTGAGATTCCACGGAGTGATGGGCAATATAAAGATCATTGTACTCCTCAACAGTGGGAGTACGCACAGTTTTATTAATGAGAGGCTAACAGATGGGTTGAGATGCACACTCAAAGGAACTTATCCTTTGACAATTTTCGTGGCTAATGGATAGAACATGATAAGTAGTGCGAAGTGTGAAAACCTCTGGTGGAAAATGTAAGGCCACTCTTTCTCAGCAAACCTAAGGCTTCTTTATTTAGGAGGATGCGACACAGTGCTGGGGGTAGATTGGATGACCGATAATAACCTTGTTGTATTCGACTTTAAAAGAGGACTGGTTACGCTGAACATGGAAGGGAATGAAATACAACTCAAGATCGGCAACGAGGTTGGGACTATGAGAATGCTGATGGGAAAGTAGTTGAAAGGTTGGCTGAAGAAAGGGATCCAAAGAGTGGCAGCGCAACTTTTCACTATACAGGTTGAAGACTTGGAAGGGACACGAGGTAGCAAAGAAAAGCTAGTTCATGAGAGAATTCAAGAGTTACTGCAAGAATACAGTGACGTCTTCCAAGAGCCGATGCACCTACCGCCGCAAAAACCACTGGACCACTTCATTCCCCTAAAGCCCGAACCCCAATGACTTACAGGCCTACCAATATTCACTGGTGCAGAGACAGGAAATAGAGAAAATGATGCAAGAGATGCTAAAAAATTAAGTTATTTAATTAAGCCATAGCCCATTCGCATAGCCGGCACTGCTAGTTAAGAATAAGGACGACACATGGAGGTTCTGTATCGATTACCGACAGCTTAACTCTCTCACTATTAAAGACAAATTTCCTATATCGATAATAGAAGACTTATTAGACAAGCTTCGTAGGGCAAACAACTTCTTCAAGGTGGACTTAAGAGTTGGATATCATCAAATCCGCATGAAGGCGAAGGGCATCTACAAAACTACCTTCAGAACACACCAAGGTTTATACGAATAGTCCCATTCGTGAAGGCATAGCTTTTTATACATATGTCCAATGTTTTTCAAACTTTCCATACTTCTAGTTAACACATAAATTCACATTTTTTCTTTGATGACCATGTTCTAATTAGGTCATTAAGGAATCCAAATCTCCTCATTCACAGTTAGCCTTAATATTCAGTCATGAGTTGGAACCTTCTTGTCTCAAAACCTTATAACTTATTCATTTATCATCCAATTAAGGTGATTCAAATCTTCATTTTCAATAGACTCATATGGATATCACATCCAAAGATGGCTCAAAAATGATGTAATTTGGATTTGTTGTGATTTTTATAAGCCTGTCCTGTTTCTGTTCTCTTCTGTGTCAATAAGGTTAGCAACACCCTTCACTTATTCATCCATATCTCACAGAAAACTTATCCAATTAAAATTTCCCTTATACAGTACTTAGATGACACATTTTCGAGCATTTCATAAGAAGAACTCATCATCCAATTCTAACTCTAAGGTCTTCAAACAATTAACTTTCATTTCTCGTTTCAATCCCACTGGTATTCTGAATCAGTTTCAATTCAGGGCTGTTAAGTCAAAATGACTTTACGTCTTATAAGTTTTGATGGAAAACAAAAAGTAGACGAATGAAAAAGCAGACAGAAGATAACGAAGAAAAAGCAGACGGAAGATAACAAAGAAAAAGCAGACGGAAGATAACGAAGAAAAAGCAGACGGAAGATAACGAAGAAAAAGCAGACAGAAGAAGAAGCAGACGATTGCTGAAAAAGCAGACGATAGCACAGAACAAAAAAGCAAACTATAGCTAAAAAAAACATACGGAAGCAAAAGTATACGAAAGCAAAAGTAGACGGAAGCATCAGTCTAAGTTAGCTATAAAGACTCAACTGAATAACCGTTTCTTTAAAGAATCAAGAAGCAGTTATCAAGAAGCAGTTGGAGACGGAGACTATAA
>JANIJF010000211.1:34237883-34256056 GCA_024520955.1 Erythroxylum bequaertii | reverse complement strand
ATAGAAATGGAGATGCAAATCTGGAGAGGCATTCCATGAATTATGTTCTCCTTCATATACGTTATGGCCCTTCTGGTGCTAATGTTCTAATGGCCATGAGAAAACCACACATTCAGCACAGGATGAGGGTGAGGGTAAGGGTGAGGATAGTATAGTGGCTACAGTTGCAGAAGTCTTAACAGAAGCAGTCTCCCGAAATGGTGGGGATAGCCATACTGGCACAAAAAATTTATTTTTGCAATGAAGCAATATATGATGCGCAAAACTGAATACAAGTTCAATATAAAATTTGAATCAGCAAACTAGTCTTTGGCTAAATGGGCTCTCTTGTAATTAGGTCAATTTCTCAAATGTTCATTCTGATCCTTTCAGCCATCAAGTTATTCCAGTTCTTCTGTTTATTTTCTGGAGTGGTCCATAAACAGTTTTGTCTGGATAACTTTCCATCAGATGAAGCTAAATTTCATAAAGGAATATCACAAGGCAATAAAGGATATAAGGGCATTGTTTGACCCAGAACTACACAAATAGATTTGGTACATTGCATTAACCCTTTGAAACTTTTCATTATGAAAAGGGAAATCCTACTAGTTCAGAAAACCTGATTGTTACTCTCCAGCCTTCCTTTATATACTCGGCCAAAACCTCCTTCACCCAAAAGACAATCTGCCCTGAAGTTCTTTGTTGCAACCGCCAACTCACGAAATGTAAATGTATGTGCTGCAATATGATCAGTGCCTCCCTCTTTAGTACTATCCTTCTTAACATCCAAGGTCAAGGTTGCCTTCACTTCATCTGCATAAACAATTGGATAGAAAAGGCATTTAATGCTGCTTACCATAACATCAGCAAAAATATAAACAGTTCTAAATTGTAGGCAAACAAAATTTTAAAGTTACCCAAAATTTGAAAGAACTTTGAATTATTGGACAATAAAATAATATGAAAAAATATTTCAAGAAAAATTGATAGAAAACATTAAAAAGGATACATACGTTTCTAGCTTCAACCAATTATTTAAGGATCAAATTGCAAAAGCCTGAGCAGCCTGACCCTAGTATAATTAGTTATTTAAAATCTGCAATTATCATTGAAATGAAACACAGAAGAAGAATCGAAGGTCTTAAGTAATCACAATTCCCTGTACAAACTCAAAACCACAAAGAAAAGAGAGAGGTAGCTTCACGAGCTACGTCTCTATAAGTCCAGTGATAATCGTCTGATTCCATTACTCAAATCACGCTGCCACTCGTCCATAAGTGCAAACCGTGTTTTTTATTCTTTTACCCATAAATATATAGACCTTGAAGATATGTTTTAATATATTAGCACTCGATATACAGCGTGAGGCCTTAGTATATTGAAGACAGATTGTGAAGCTTTCGAATTAAAAGAAACCCCAGAGCTTCAAACATGATAGAAATTATCGGGACCGAATTTAAGTCACCTTTCGCACAAAGAAGAGAGCTTGCATTTAAATTGCATCAACACTGAAAAGTTTCCATTATTTTGTATAGTAACAAACGGGTTGAATCCAGAACAATTTTTTTTTTCATAGCTCGAAAATAAAGTTGATAAATGTGGGCCGTTCTAATAGAATTGTAGAATCTTAAATGATAGAATTGTTTAAAATTATGAAGCAAGTGCGAGCAAAAATGGAATCAAACTTTAGAAGTGGCATTCACACCTGAAGATGATGGGACCTGATCATCAGACCTATTCTTCTTCTTTTCGTTCTTTCTTGACTTTCCAGAACAGAGAAACCAGCCCATGATCTGCTCTCTCTCTCCCTCTTACTTCAAAATGTTAAGGGAGAAAAGAAGAGGAGAGAAGAGAAGCGAAGCGTGTGTGTATGCGCGTGTGCTCAATTCAGACGATTGCTATATATTTATCTATTTTGCACTCGGGCCCCTACGTCTTTTAAGTTTTACTAAAGAACTCTTGTAATTTTATGTATTTATTTACGTAATCCATTTTGTCCTAGGACATGTTAATCTTATAAATTTTCAATATTTATTTATTTTGGATTTACAAATCGACGTCGTAATCCAAAAATGATAATAAATGATTTGAAACACTTGGAATTTGGGCAGTAGAACGATGTCTTTTCCGACTTCACGTACATATGATCCAAGACAGAGCACATTCCCCAAAAATTGAATGGGTAGAATCAGGAACGTGGCTTATTAGGGTTTAAATTTTCTATCTAATATTATTTTTTTTATTTTATTTTATAAAATTTCAGTCATTTATTTTATAAGATTTATGTAAATTTTATGTGAATTTTACGTAAATAAATAGTTCAAATTTATTAGACACAATAAAATATCATAATACTAGACAAAAAATTTGGACACGACCTTTATTTTATTCTATAAAATTTCAGTCATTTATGTTGGAGGACTCATGTAAATTTTATGTGAATTCTATATAAATAAATAGTTGAGATTTATTAGACACAATAAAATATCATAATACTAGACAGACTATCTAGACATAGCCCACCACCAGGGCAAGCTGGTGCTCAAAATGTACAACTATCTTTGCCCTGGTGCTCAAAATGTACAACTATCTAGCAAAAACAACAATGACAAAACATTACTGGTGCATGTAATGAAAATTTTTGTCAGATACATCATGTTTTAATAAAATAACGACACAACATGTCTGGAATGTGAACTAATACGATAGCCTCCAAGTCTTCTGCATTTAGAACATGTTTGATTGTGTTGTATTTTTTATTTTTTGGTTGTCGATTTAAATAAAATAAAATGTATTTGATTAAAATTATGTGTTCGGATCATGTTTTCCATTTTTTCTTAATTTCACAATTTATTAAAGTTATAAAATAATTTCATTTTGATTTTTTTTGCAACTATATTTCATCATTAGTTGGATATAGATAATTTAATACTAACTACTGAAATTATTAAAATAATCAAATGATTTAATAATAAATTTTAAATGATTATTTAGAAATATTTTAATTTCAAACCAGTTTAAAATATAAAGAATTTAAACAAGTAAAATAATTAAATAATTTTCTGTAAAAAATATTCAGAATCATGAAATAAAAAGAAACAACTTATTAACAAAAAGATATTGAAGTGAAATCAAAGCGAACTTGAATTGTAGGATCCGATTCATAAGATGTTGGGCCTTTTTAATAATCCGAAATAGTCTTTTTGGATTGAAACATTGCCAGCCCAAAACATATTTCTCCAAATCAGTATGTGTCTCTCAGCGACCATAAATCCTAACCCTAATTGAGATTGGGGGAGAAAATGGACTATAGAAATTCAAATCTTTTGGATGAAGCGTTAGGTTTAGAAGATGAGGAATGTGGTTTGAGAGGCAAAGTGGTTGCAATACAAGACTGCGTGGAGACAAGTGGAGCGTTTGTATTTCACCAACTCATAAAGCGATTACTTGTGCCCAATTCCTCCAACGCCGTTATCTTCCTCGCCTTGTCTCGTTCCTTCTCTCACTATGATCGTATTCTTCGCAAACTCGTACTCTCTATATCTTTCTGTTCCCTGTTCAACTTCTCTATCTGTTTATTTATTCATTGAGGACTTGAGTGGTTTGGGATTGTAAATAAATGACTCTAGTTTGCGTGGATAATATGAGCTATGTGGGTTTGCATTGTTTCTTCCCCTCCTTTTTCTTGCGGTGTTGGTTTAGGATCATTGCATAGTTGCAGTTACAATGATACAGAGCTTCTTGACGTCGAAATGCATGCGTCTGTAAAAGTTGTCTTTTAATATTTGTGCTTGCTCTTTCATTGCCTATCTTATAATGCCTTTGGTTTTTGTTTCTTTTTTCTCACAACAGGGTTGCAATTTGGCTGTCCAAAGAGATGACGGCAGATTTCTCTTCGTTGATATGCTTAGACTACAGTATCCAGGTGAGAAAATTCAGAAATTTCATATATGATAGACTTCTTTATAAGGAAGTTGGTCATTTTCTTGTCAACTTCTGAATTGCTTCTGGGGATTAATTTCTGTTATTTATGATGTGTATAATCTTTGGTCGTTTTGGTCGGTAGATTCTTCTATGCAAATGTCTGAAAGTTAGCTTGACAATAGTGGGTGGTTCACTACATTTAGTTTTCTGTAGCAATGTATGCTTTACCATGTGACTGATTAGTGACATCCTTAAAATATTGATGAATTTGTTTACTTGTTTCTTAGCTCTTTTCTTCTTGTGTTTATGGGACTGATTTTGTGGCTAAAAAGCTCTTTTGATTTCTGTTTTTGTGCTAGATAAAAGTGGCGAAGATTGGCTCGTTGCAGTGTTTAGGAAGATACTGCCAATTGTACATGCATTCCCACAGAACAACAAAAACTATATTACTATCATGATTGACGATGTATCTCTTATAGAGGTGGCAGTTCGTGGCTCTTCAGGTCTTGTTTTGGATTTCCTGCATTATTGTCAGACTTTAACGTCAGAATTTGTAAGACATTTCGTATGTACTGGTTTTGTCTATTTCCTTGTGATTTTTTAGGCAAGTTGTTTCTTGACTCATGCGTGTTCCTATTATAGGGTTGTTCCCTAGTGACACTTAATCATGCTGATATCTATTCAAGCGTGGAGAATTGTGCGTTCCTACTGCAAATGGAGTACCTTGCAGATGTTTTGGTCAAGATAGAGCCACTAGTAACTGGTTTGGCGGCTGATGTGCATGGGCAGGTAACTTTGGATTGTATTTAATTAAACCTACAAACCTGTGATAGGATTGAATTTCAAATAAAAACTCATTCCAAAATCTGTGACTATTCATTGGCTTGTTGTTTATTACTGTAGTTATTGGTTTTCTACAATCCGATTGCAAGTGTTATGGTGGGCTAGATTCATGCTATTGCAGCTGCTTCTTTCTTGTAACTTCGTTTTTCTCATGACTATTTCTGTGGCAGTTAACAGTTTTGAACCGGGGAGGGTGCGATGGAAAGGGAAACCTAAGGACTAAAACGCCCAATTTCCGTTTTAAGGTCAAGGAAAATGTAGTCGAATATTTCTATCCTGGAAGTAGAACTTGAGGAGGCAAAAAATCTAATTTTGGAAGGTTGGTCATCATCTGTATGGAAAAGAAGACTTCTAGCGAAGGTGATATAAACGCAATTTGGAAGGAAGAGCGGTTGATTGCCTACAATGAGCTTAGGGATAGAAATTGGTGTACGAATTGGCTGCTGCCTTAATAATTATGTATTCTGTTAAGTTTGCAGTTGAGAACTTTAACCGCACTATTCGAGTTATTGACCCCACTGGTTTAAATTCGACTTTGGAAGTTTACTGTGGTATATTACTATGCAATCATATTGAACACTAACTGTTACACTTCAGACTCAATTGTTTCCATATTGGACTTTCAGAGCCACAAGATGAGAGTTTTGAAAGGGTTTGATTCGATACATCAAATACCATCAGCAGATAGAGCATTGTTTCTACTAAACCCTTTCCATGAACGCATTGCTCCCAGTCCCAAATGTGGTTTAAATTGGTATCCTTGGATATTTACATCAGCAACATAGTCCGCCCATATTTGGTTTCTGTGCTTTTTACTCGACTACTCCCAGCAAGTGTGTAGCACGTGCTTTGATTCTCCAGTAATCGTTCGTTTAAAATGGACAACTTTGTGTTTGGAATATTCTTCAATGATTACTTCTTATAAATATTTTAATAATAAGAATAAGATCATCTCGACTTAATAAATAATACTATAAAATCTTTTAACTTTTCGATAAGAATAATTTTAAAATTAAGTTTGAACTTTATAGTGTTCTAAATTGTATGAAATCAATGCCCCAAATCACCTTCTTTATGATCAACTTTTCTAATTTGTTTTACTTGCTCTTTTTTATTAACATTTCTTTATATACATAAAGCATTACAATAATAACAGTATCAGATCTTAAAAAATCAATAATTTAGTATGCTGAAAAGAAATTTAAGTATAAAAATTAATGACAATTAATGTTAAAAGTAAATCATGTTTATATCAAGGATTTGAAGTATAAAACATATTTTCAGATAAAAACATGTTTATATTTTTTTTATTGTTTCCTTTTTTTTTTAATTCCTTTCCTTACTACAAAAGTGATTCTGAGTGTTATTATTTACATTCATAAGGTAAATACTAATTCAGAAATTTCAAAATCTAGACAAGACTACACTTATTCAATTATATAACTAAATATATAGGTAGCATGAAAACAATAACAATGTCAAAGTTTGTATATAGCCATGCTTGCACAGAGACTAGGATTTCAAATTTGAAGCATTTTTCAACAATAGATTATATTATTCTTTATCAAAGTTTGTCTGAAATTCCTTTTCCCAACTTCAAAGGACACAAACCACCAATTATATAAATGATAAATTAGTCGGGTGTAAATGCATCTGTTTCTAACATATAATCAAATTGCATGTACATTTAACCCAGGTCATCTAAGTGCAGCTTCTAATTCCCATCTCCCTAGCTCTCATAATGTAAGAATCCAGAATCAGAAAACCGTAGCAGACATGTTCAAATGAACTTCAAAACTATATTACTTATTACTCTGCCACCATAAAGCAATTCTGCTGTACAAAGGTTGTCAATAGCATCATGAGAAATGAAGACCACCGGCCATTAAGGAAAGAATAAAGACTGCAGCAGCAAGTAAAACCAAATCATCACAAGTTACATTTCGTGTACACAAATTCAGGGCAAACACCAACTAAAACCAAATCATCACAAGTTGCAACCCAATCATCAAAGCATAAGAAGCATATAAGAGAGGCAAAGTTCAAACCTTTGAAAAGGGGCTGAAGTGGGAAGCAGGAACAATTTGCCCCAGAACTTTGTTAACCAAATCCTACAATTTTAGCAGATTACATGAAATAGTTAATTATTTCCATCGTATCTTATTACGATGTGGGAAGGAATTCGTACAAATGGCTAATAACAATCACTTCTAGTTTTCGACGAAGTTCAGAGAATAGACATAAACAGCAGGCCACAAATAATCAGCAGTGATTATTTTTGCTGATGATATTATTTGAAGTACCTTCTACAATGAAAAACACAGGTCACCTTAGAACATTATTCACTTAAGTCAAATATGTCTAGATAACTTAAGTGAATAATTCAAGGGCAATAATTAAGTTCTGGTCTAACTTTAATTGTTTAAAGATTACATTTCATAGATCCATAAATTGACAATTAATATGAAGCATTCAAGAGCTTTTGTCTGACTAAATTTAGAAAGGATTCGCTAGTTTTCTAACATACAAACATAAGCGGATGAAGAACTATGACATCAGTAAACATTCTGATAAATACATATATAGAACTAATACAGTAACATCTTATTAAACTGAGGAAGAACAGAATACTTTTCCAACATGCAAACATTAAAGGGCTTCAGAATTATGATATCTGAAAGCATTCTGATACATGCATAAAGACAACTACTACATAGCATCATATACTACATAAATTCATAACATATACAAAGAAATCATTTGCACTCCGCAATTATTAATATTAGAATGGTATCAAATCAGATTTTTCCAATTCAATACACTCACTTGCGCTGATGACAGTATGAAAAGCAATCAAATTGATAATAAACAAGATCAGTGCAATTCAAGAACTCATAACTTTTTGTCAGAATGTAAATATTTCCTGGTATAGTAACAGATCAGAAAAGATAATCATAAAAAGTTTTTGCTTTCACAAAGTGATAAAGACGTTTGAAACGTTCATCTAAAGCAGAGGATCTTTTCCATGGCTGATAGACATACATCATTTCTTAATTCAGTCGGTACGAGACTCAGAATATGGCCAATGCCTACGACCCCACCCTCTCTCAGACAACATAGTAGGTTTTTCTGTATCACTAGTGGTTAAGGATAAGAGAGCACTTCTACCACTGACAGCATATACAAAGCTACCATATCTCAGTAAATGGAAATAATTAGGCAGACAACACAAGCACAGTGGCATACCAAACATTTGATTGCAGAAATAAAGAGAGAGACTTAACAATTCCAGAATCCAAAATATAATCATCCCCATGGAGACCCTCCTGCTCCATGAAGAACTGAATCTCTCTCAGGGAAAGGGACCAGAAATGGAACACAATTCAGAGGCAAAGTCAAGACAAAGCAATATTCAATTAATTGCAATGATTTCAAGCCAACAAACATTTGCAATTTTCAGACCACAAATAATTTCATACACTTTATTCTCCCATTACCAACATAACATAACTTGACAAAATCATTATTACATACTTTGATGCTGTTTCTGAAAAATGTTGGAAGAGGTAATACATTCGTCACAGAACCTCATGCCTCACCCAATGCATACCAATCAACAAACCCGAATCCCTACCCCTTCCACACCCATCAATAAAACAGACATCCATTCGTCTCAGTCAAACCCATTCCAAACCCATTACCCAAACAGAAAAACAAAACCGATGGATGAATCTTACCCAGAAGCGAGAACAGAAAGTCGAGTGAGTTTGCTCGTTTGCTGGAGAAGACGATCTGGAGGAACACATAAATTCAGAAGGAGACGCAGTAATATACCTTTAAGCAGGAGATCGTGCGAAGGGGGAAAACACAATATACCTATCAAGAAGGAGACGCATCAATGTGAAGAAGGAGAGTTGCAAGGGAAGGTGGTTTTAGACGGCAACGAAAACAAGGAGGGAGACTTTTTCGTTGGTGAGCTGCGTTCGGTGGAGAAACAACAGAGACGAAGGAGGGGTAGGTGGAGAAATGAGAGAGACGAAGGAGGGGTATGGTGGTTTCTGAATATGAGAGGGTAAGATGGTCATTTCCTTTTCTTGTCCTACGGAAAAGAATTTCTGTACCTAAATTTTGAGAGGGACAAAAATTTCTGTCTTTGTCCTCTGAGGACGGAACAAAAATTTCTATCATCGGTAAACAAACACGCCAAAAAACAGAACTTTTCTGTTCTCATAATCCGTCCTCAGCACTGAGGACGGCAACTAAACGCTACGTAAAAGACGAGAACTATCGTTTTCACCTGGGGATGCAGTTTTTCTTCGTATTCAGCCTTTCCGCCAGCAGTCCTTAGCAAAAAGAAAATATGAAAAACTCTCTCTCAGATTTTTTGGCCCCTACAAGGCCCTAAACCACATAGGCTCTGTTGCTTATGAGCTGGATCCTCCTCCTCCTGCCAAAATACATCCTGTCTTTCATGTCTCTCTGCTTCGTCCAGCTTTTGGTCATTCCCTCACCGTACCACCGACTGATCTGCCTCTCATAGCCACGTGGGAACTCCACTTACAGCTAATAAAAGTCCTACAACATCGTTGGAAATCAATTTCACGCAAACCAACTTTGGAGCTCTTAATACTGTGGAAGGGACGACCATTAGAGGAAGTTAGTTAGGAGGAGTATGACTTGTTAACTCAGCAATTTCCAGCTTTTCATCTTGAGGACAAGGCATTTTTTCAGGAGGGGATCGATGATATGACCCAGCCCATCAAAACATATACTAGAAGGCAGAAGCATGATTAGGGCTCAATCCAACTTTCCATTTTATAACTGTATGAAAACGTGGGTTAAGAGCTATAATTCAAGGGCACTTAATGCTTTACGTGTCAATATTTGTAGGAAACAGTTGTCATAATGCATGTCTTAATTTTAGGAGTTACTTATTTCACTTCTATTTAATTAGTCTCATGAAGAATGGTCATTTACTCTATTTATGATTGGAGATTCTCCTTTGCGTTATCAAATTAATATATGTTTAAGATTTTTGCTTATATCCATTTAATAAATTGTGCTCTTTATTTTTTATTACTTCACGCTTTGTGGTTCTTATCACTTTGTAATGTCCTTAATTTTATATTTATATAATAAAATAGTTATTTTCATATTAATAATGATTAATTTATTTGTACATATGTAAAAATAAATAAATTGTTGTTATTTTAAATTTTTATTATTAATATTTTTAAAGACAAGGTTAATATAAATTTATAAATTATACAATATAAGATATTGAAATTTTATTTTGTAATTTTTAAAAATTCAAGATCAATACCATTTCAAGAATTTTTAAAATTTATAAAATAATCCTTGAATTTTTTAAAAAAATACTTCAATATGTAATGTATAATTTATATAATATCATACCATAACCAAATTCAGTACCTCGATCCAAGGCAAGCACTTTATGATTGTTTAAGATGTCCAAGCAAAAAGGATTTCAACTAATACCTTCGCCCATACCAGTGTTCACATTGGTTCCCTGTGCTTTAAACTTGTGAAATTTAAATTCAACCTACCGTACTGTAAACAGCGATGGATCCCTTGATAATGAGCTCAAAGCGCATGATCCCCATCAAGATGAAAACCATCTAATTTCAAGTTTAAAGATAAAGGCAGATAAACAACTTAAAAGAACCTGAGATTCATATAATTTAACAAAGCATAAAATCACATTGCAACAAATAAAATCCAACAAGTGATGACTGAAACAATCATGATTGATTGAATTATTAAAGAATGATAGCTTGTTTCCTTTTTAAAATCAGCAGTCAAAAGTGGGGATCAGTGACCCAAAGGAGTAATTTGTCTAATGATACATAATCCATTTATTCTATGCGGACAATCTTGCGATTCATACGTTGAAACCTGCAAATTTCATCAAAGAAATCATCAGCACTGCTATGGCTACTCTTCATCTGGAGAATCCTGATTCCCATTGATTTTATTTTTTTCCCATATGTTAAAAAAGATTCAAGAGTGCTTATTTTCTGTTCAGCATTCAATGGTGATCTAACAGTAATCACCACTTCCTCCAAAGAAGGAATTGAAAAGCCTGCTTCAACCTGAAAAACATATAACAGATCCTCAATTAATATGTCAAAGATTTTACGGAAAGAACAATACGCACGTTATATGCTTCAAAATATTCGGAATGTTACTTGCATCAACGCACATTTTTCAAACTGTTCTTTTGGCAGAGAGCAGCAAACATGGCTCCGTGAACATCAAACTTTTGCAGCTTCGCGTGGCGATTAAAGAAGTCAACAAAATCAACCTCTGGGAAGGGCTGAAGGGCGTCAAAATCTCCAGTGAATTCAACTTTCATATACAGTTGCTTCACGTCAGTTGCCCATTTAAGCATTCTATTTATTGCATCCCAAGTCCACTGGACTCCCCTGATAGACAAGGCCTCCAGAGCTTCCAACTTTCCAAAATCAACCATGTAGACTCTCCCTGAAAGCATTTAGAATATCCAAATAAGCAATTGTTTATGCAGCTTATCATTGAGAGATGTGAAAGAAAATAAGAAACCAACGAATGGAGAGATAAACTAACAATTTTTGGAGGCATTTGGGTGAAAATTTACCAGCATTATTGGATATAGAAAGACTTTTCAGGCACTTATTCTCACGAACTCTAATCCAACCGCAGCCTTGTACCTCAAGGAGTTCAATTTTTGGAGAAGTTAGAGCAAGTGCACAATTACCCAAGCCATAAAAATCCAGCTTACATTGCTCCAAATGTGGCAAATCAATAGAAATGGACCTAACTCCTTCGCAGCCAAGAAGCAGCAAGTTTTTCAAATTTGGGCAGGCCTGAAGCGCAGCAGACAGTGCAGGATCTTCCAATCTGGCCCCAACAATTTCGAGGTTTTGAAGTTGTAAAAATATATCCCACTTTGGGTAATTCATCATGAACACACCCCACAGCTTCAAGGACTCCAAATTTTTTGCACTGTTAATGCAATCTAATTTAGAGGGGTTTTCAATACAAGTCTGCAATTCAGCAAGATTGTCCATTCTGAGCTCGAGATACTTGAGCGAGGAACCAGCAAGCAATAGCCATGAGGCAAGCCCTTTGCTTGTGAACGGGCTGTAAACAACGAGCTCTTCTAGTCTATCAATTGCTGCTATCATCTTAAATACAATTGTGTCAGGATGGTCAATGCCAGAGTGGTTATCAAAGGAATTGCGAGGAAAGTAGAGGCCTTTGATATAAGGTAGCAAGTCCTTCCATCTCTTTGACACGCAACCACAAGCAGCCACATCCCTGGCATTGTTCATGAGAGACAAAATGTATTGAACAATGGCATCGGGAAGATGCTCCATTCTCTGAGATCGTCCATCAAACAGATAGTGGGTAAGTTGAAATTATTGATAAAGCTCCGACAAAGAATGTCATTCAACCAATTGAGCTTTAAAACTAGGAGGATTTATAGAAAGAAATATAAAGTACCAAAGAAAGTGGTGCTTGAAAGCTAAAAAAAAAACTAAAAGAACAGAAAAAGAGAAAGTCTAACAGATTCATTGTCTAGGGCCAAATTTCAGCTTCTGGACGATCCAACCATCTATACTGTAATTAAACAGAAATACTTAATGATCATAGATTCAAGGCAGAAAGAAGTTATGAGAAAATGGAACTTGGAACCCACTTCACTACAAGTAGAAGATGGCAACTTGCATGGAAAAACAAGAAAGTGTTAGGTAACATACGAAAACCACATTGAGAATGCAGAGTTAGAGATGAAGCGGGCTGAAATGTTAAGAAATAAGCACACTTGAAAGAGAAACATATGGCGTAAAACCCAGATAACAACTGAAACACTGAAATCTGCAAATAAATTTAATGTACATATACAAATAGGTATATAAACAAGTGGGCAAGAAAGGAGACATGCGTACATTAGGAAGAGAGATTCGAGGTTTGTGTGTGTCAGTGATGTGGTGTGATACTTACTTTCAAACAAAACTATCTGGGAGAGATGAGGTTTGAGGCTTGCGTATGTTAGTGATGTGGGACGATACTTCCAAACAAAACTATCTTTCACCTCTCAAATGGCCTTTTATGTAGAAGTAGAAGAGGTGAAGGTACGTGGACTGTGGAGGGACTTGAAAGGGATTTCAAAATTTGAAAGCTCTTTTTGTCCCTCTCCCTCTCCCTCTCAACTTTTGAATGAACCCTCTTTTATTTTAATATATCTAACAAAGGACTGCTCCGCTTCGTTTGAACTTTTAAATTTTCTGACCGTTTTAATTCAACACGTGCAAGGATTTTCAATTTGTCATAAAGAGAGAGCGGATTGGGTGTGGCGCGACCTAAATCAAACATATCTGGGATCAACGCATCTGCAGGTTGGTCGTGCGGATCCCACTAAATACACGTCCTACGATGTCAATAAATCAAGTCCGTTACCAAGTAAAACTCAAGTTTATCATATCAAATAAAGTTAACTCAAATTAAGATAACCATCAGTACAACTTACAGACTGTTAAATTCTTCAAAAACTCATAAAAATCTTAATTTATCGCTTAGGACAACTAACTAAAAATTGTAATTAAGGAATACAAATCTCAAAATAACATTAGATAGCTGACTTAATATTTGTCCTAAGTTAATTGTTCACAAAATCTTTCCCAAACTTGTTTTAATTAATTTCAAGTACTTTTATCACTAACAAACTTGGTCATCTTGACTTTATCTATAAATGGTTTATTGATACTCTTGGACCAAAAGGTTGAGTCCCCAATTTGAAGGACCCCCAGTCGCAGGCCCGATCACCGCTGGAGGATTGAATCACGGTTTGATCCGGGTCAGCCACCTAATAGAGCGGCCACTCCATTCCATTACCGAGAATCGAACCTTGGACCTTGAACCAATTGATCCTGCTAGATGGTCAACCAGGCTACCCATGCGCACAAGGGAGTGTCTCTCTTATTACCTACGGATGTAGTAATTGCAAATAAATTTGCTCTTGATCCAAACAGCAAGGTCTGTTGTTTTAGTTCAATATTTATAACCAGAATATTTATTGTGCCCGTGATTTTAGTGTGAGCAATAATATAAATTAATGTTTTTTAATTAAATTTGAGCCTGAGTTTATCCTATTGAAAATACTTAATTTTAAGCTTATGAGTCATTAAGTGTCATCCCTATCTCGAATCAATTGGACGTTAGATTAACCTAACTTAATTGGTCGATAACCTGTTCAATTTGAGCTAAGTAGAACTTACAAACTTAACCAAAAAATAATAATCAAAAGTCTAATAACGCATAAAGAGATCAAAATAAACTTGCTTTGATATTAAATGTAAATTGTTAATGTTAATTAACCAAATGATCCAAAACTAATAATTAAAAAATCTAACAAGTTCAAACATACAAATTTTCAACCATCCAAATTTTCAATTCAATTTTTAACTTTTTATTTAGATTTATTTTAATAACTTTTGTTGTTAAAAATATATCAATTTATTAATTAATCGATCAATTTTCATAAATTAATAAGTTCTTATGAACTAAAATAAATAAATAAAAATTTTATTTTACAATCTTTTTAAATCAAATTTTAAATTTTTCGATAGATAAGAAAATTATTTTTAAATCATATTTTAAATTTAATTTTATTCAATCTTTAGCCAGTTTAATAACGAGTCGAATCTTAAGCCTTAAACTTCTTGTATTAATAGTTTAACTTTTGGTCCGGTTTTTAAAACGTTGTCTAAAAACACATAATTCTTACAATATGAAGCATAAATACAACAACGAAAATTTTGATGATAGATTATTTAAATGTATAAATTTTTATCTGTTAATGGTAAAGTTAATAATAATAAAATGATTAATTTACATTTTTATAATTTTGTCGGTAGATTCGATGATGAACATATAGTTTTAATTATTTAATTATTAATATATCAAGACGTAAGTATTACAGAGAATGCCAATATTCAAATTTTAAAACGTTATTAATTGTGTTAATTCCTTTAGAATTGAAATTAGGGATAACAAGAAGCTGATCTATGGGTCCAGATTTACGTGTTTTTAATAAGCCAGACATGCCTAAGACCTAACTATACTAAACAAAATGATCTAAGTTAAGCCTTAGGTTGCCTAAGCCTGTACCTAATTTAAAAAAGACTTTAATTGTTCTTATGAAAGAAAATTTGAGTGTTTTCTATTCTATGACTTCTTTCTACGTTACTCTTATGAAAGCTTGATTCTTGAATAATGTAATTTGGTCATACATAAAGACAAATATATTCTACAATTGCCACTTTATGAGGAACCTATGTATCAGAAAAAGTTAGACCATAAATCATGTTTGAGGTTGTTAAAATAGGGAGAGATTGACAATGTAAGGTTCCTATGAGACAAGCCTTGAGATTTTGTGCCCTCAAAGAGAAAAGACTTATGTATCTCGACCAGCATACCTGAAACTTACACTCTAATCTTGCTTTATTTTTTCCTGATATTTGATAGATTGATTATGCTTTCAACTTTGAAAAGTATGATTGGCACTACAGAAATCAAGTTTCCAGATATGTACTTTAAAGAGCTGTTACAATTTTCTGATGAATATTTGACTGTCAGATAGATACAACAATTCCTTGGAATTATTAATTTTATTCGAAATTTTGATACCATTCGTGATAGCTTATTTCATCGTGGTTATAACTGAAGAGTAACCTTGTTTTTATAGGCGAAGCTAAGGTTAGAAATGTAAATCTACCTAAAAGACAAGTTAGGAAAAAAAGCTAAATTACAATGATTACACCTTTATCATTATACAATAATTCCTAAAAATAAATAGTAAAATGATGATATGAAATCTTGAAATAGTATCTTGTGGGGTCATCTTTTTTTTTTAAGGGAGAATACATCTGCGGTTACAAACAAGTTTGGGGAAACAGGTCCCCGACATATCCTCTAAAAGGATACGTTAGCACCCTATAGGTGTATTATCAAAACAGGTGATGCCGACGTCCGAAGGGACTGCGTCAGTAGCAAGGCAGTCCGCACATCTATTGCTCTCTTGGTAAACATGACGATGAACAACAGACCAATTACGCGTGAAGAGTTCGTGGATACCCGTGACAATGAGGTGGGGAGCCTTGGAGCGATTATACGCGGAGGAAATGAGATGATGCACCACAAGAGAGTCCAACTCTAATTCTATCCGGCGGAAGCCCCGGTCCCATGCTAATGATAGGCCGGTATAAACTCTCCAGAGTTCGGCAGATATCAGGTCACACCACCCGAGATTCTGAGAGAAACTGTAACATCCCATCACCGATGGCAAGGGTAAACTAGTATTTTGGAACGGGTTAGGAGTGTTTAAAATTGTTTTGCGATGTCCAGGCATATTATGGCCTCCATATCTACATGAATAGAAATTTTTGACACATGCAAATGACTGTACATGCATTCATGACATTTCCCGGTATATGTGTCTAAATGTGATTTTTGTGAAAAATGTGATTTTTTATGCTTGAAATTTTTATTGGCGTGGGGTTTTGGGAGTTTTGCATTTTTGGGAAATTTTAGGAATTTTTCTGGAAAATTTTGGAAAAAATTTATGGACTAAAAAAATTGTCAAGTGGCGGATTGATTGGTTTCCGGTACTGAAAATGACTGTCTAATGGCACTGATAAATTTGATACATGATTTTAGGAATTATTGATTTAAGCCATTGAAAATTTGATGAACTAGAGATTAAATTCTATTAGGTTCTTTTATTAAGAGTTATTAATTTGATTTTTTTATTATGTGGTAAGTGTCATGACATGTGTCATGACACTCATTAAACATTTAATTCCATGTTAAAGCCCACGACACTTGCTTCTTTGAAGGCCAAATGAACATTTTCTTCATGTTTTCTCTCCATCTTCGTAACTCTCTTCTTCTTTGTTCCTTTTGATTTTTCTTGCTCATCTTTCCTAGCTTCCTTCCACCTTGCTTCTCTTCCTTTGTTCACACATAAATCCAAACCTAAGCCTTGTGATAGTGATGATCGTATGGTGTTTGGAGGAAGGTAGAGAATTGGTGAAAAGTTTGGAGAATTGAAGGAGTGAAAGCTAAATAGGTAAGGCCTATGGTTTATGTTCTTAAATTGGTAGTTAGATGCATTTATTGTGATGTCTTGTGCATTAATTGTATGGACTTGTGTTTGGTTGAAATGGGTAGGTTATTTTCTTGGTTGATTTAAGAATGATTGAAGATGAATGATATAGCATGTGTAGTAGGTGAATTAAGTGTTTTGGATTAAGTTTGATGATGTTAGATGAGTGTTTATTAAAGAAAGAAAGTTGTGTGTGTGTGCTGCCATTTTGTGGCTACTTGTTCAAGTGAAGGTCTTGATGAAATTTTGGCTGATTTCTTGACTAATTGGGATGCTTATTGGTGTAGAAATGGTATTGGAATGATAGGAGTAGAGTTAGGTGTAAAAGCTGGAAAATTGAATGTGTATATGTTTCAATGTTTTGATCATAACTTTTTATATGGTTATGCTATTGAGATGAGGTTTGGCTTAAATTAAACTTGAGGTGTTTGGTTACATTTCTTGTGAAGGAAGTGATGCTTAATTGTGGCTTGAAGGGGTTTGAATTTGGCCTTGAAAGAGGGCAATATGTGCAGGATGAACAGTAACCGAGAATGTGTGACCTGAAACTTTGGGAAATTTTTCTAGGATGATTGAGACAGATTTTGCCAAATTGGTCTTCATGAAAGTTGAAGATTTTCTTGTTAGCTTTCTATCGCCACTAAGTATGACATTTTTCGATTTTTAGGTTGAGAGTTATGACCTGTTGACTTTTAGATGTTAATGTACATTGTGCTGGAAAATGTTTCTAAGTGTAGGTTTTGTGATCACTGTACTTTGAAGTCAAATTCTGGACTGTTATGGTTTCAATTAGCTTAAATGGTCTTATGGAAAGTTGTAGAGGAATGTTTCAGCTTTGTAATGATGTATAATATGCTATGTTTGGATGTAAGAATTGTAAGTTATGGATTTTTAAAGTATGGATCTGGTTTAGGTAATATGTTAGTTAACAACCTTTGACAGGGCAGCCACATTCATGGGAGAATTTGACCTAGTTAGAGGTGGAATTTGCTTCTAAGTCCTTCATGAGAATTGTAGAATATTTTCTGACCTTTTCATTGATATAAAGTATGGAATTTTTGGACAATGGGATAGGAAGTTATGAATTGTAGAAGTTGTGTTACTGTTCAGGGTGACATGTGTTGGGCAGAAACATTGATTGAGGTTTTGACCCATTTAGAGATTGAATTTGCTTCCAGGTTGTTCATGAAAGTTGTAGAATATGTTTTGATCTTTCTTTTGATATAAAGCTTGGAATTTTTGGCAAAGGGAATGG
>JANIJF010000211.1:34227216-34237783 GCA_024520955.1 Erythroxylum bequaertii | reverse complement strand
TAGCCATGCTTGCACAGAGACTAGGATTTCAAATTTGAAGCATTTTTCAACAATAGATTATATTATTCTTTATCAAAACAATCAGATTTAGAAACTATAAGCATCGCAGATGCAATGGCCATAAAATAATTATATAGACTTTAAACGTAGATGATAGCAAAAAGTTTTAAGATGTATATATAATTTATGTCATCAAGATGCCTAAAGATCATTTCCAAAAGAGCTATAGAATAGAAAGTAATGAGTTTGGTATTAGATAATCATAACAGGAAAAGTTAGATAACATAGCAGGAAATATCCCAATTACATGTATGTTCTAAAGCCAACTAATAAATAGCATACAATATGAAATCAGAAAGTATATACAACAACGGAAGGGGAATGGAATTAGCCCCTAATCTAGTATTAGAATTCTTACATAATTTTAAGGAGACTTGGGGATTAATCCTTTAAGTAGTAGCAGAGAGGTATAGTTCACTCTTTCAAGTCTTGTTGAGGCCATTTTTGTTATAAATTAAACATTAAAATGTTTTAAAGTTACATTATAATATTGAGTAAAATATATTATTGTGTATGGGTTTTTACCTGTTAATATCAAATAGAAATTAAAGTAACTAATGATATATAATTGATAGAGCAAAATCCCACTTTAATTTACCATTGCTTAAAGTAGGATCTTTAACTTTAAAATACCATTTAATGCATACGATTCTACAAAGCCAACTACACGCCAAATCAAAGAGTTTGTTTTATTAGAGAAGGTGACCCCTTCAAGGGTCGCCTTCTGTTTACTGTTAATAAATACTCTGAGGATGTCTGGAGTCATTGCTCCACTAATAATTTTAAGTCTTAATAATAACAGTTCTCTGATTTCTTCACAGCCAAGCACCAAAAGCCTGTCCCTGTGGAATCTGTAAGCTGTCCCTAATGACACAGCTAGCCCATCCTCGTTGCTAAAAAAGAATTCTTCGACCACAATCTCAAAATAAGGGTAATGTCAGCTACATGCGTCCTTGTCCTTGTTTTCTCTTCCCACTTGTCGCACAAACTGCCCTCGAATCCGTGGTCTCTGTTCTGCCAGTTTCTTTCTACTTTGATATCGAACCTGGAAAAGGATCAGCCCACTTGTGAACATATTAACTAAGAAGAAGAAAGTTGGAAACGGAACACCTAAAATTTCCTGTCTTATCTTTGGGAAGTTATTAGCAGATAAACATCTTTGTCATTTTGTTGATTGGTAAAATGCAATTATTCTTACCTTCTTCTCAAAGCATCTCTCTTTTCTCTTCTGGCGGAATTTGTTTAATGCAGCCTCTCTTTGTGCAAAGCGGTTCCTATCACCATTCCTGCTCCCCAAACCAATTCCACCATTTGTTCCACCTTTCCAAGCCAGCTCATTCTCACCATCCATCTTTCCTCCTCTGGGATTTAAAGCAACACTGCTCCCAATTTGTCCATTGCTTCCATGGTCACTTCCTGAACCTTCAGCATTAATATTTTGGAAGCCAGTTTTGCCTTTGACATTTGTGCTTAAAGCAGTAGAAGACCCACATTGAGGTGCTGCTGCAGCCATGTTATTCAAAGACAAATTATCATGGTTGGCTGGCAGCTGCTGCTGCTGCTGGGGCATATTGTGCACGTGGTGGTGGTGATTATGATAGTGATGATGATGGTGCCGTACTTGAACCTGCTGGTTCACTCCTCTGGAATGAGACAAAACCATGTTATCGATTCCAGCATTGGCTTTACCGTGCCCCAGAGGGTGAGCAGCAGGGGTATGACCATTTTGCACAGGCTGAAATGCAGAAGATGAATGCAGATTCTTAATTGTAGACTTAGGGGCTGGTTTGTCACAGAGTACAATCAGTTTCCCGAAAGCATTATTGGTACTGGAGCCCATATCATTATTATTGCTACTGCCATTTGAGCGCTGATTGGGCAGCGTGGTATTTGAGTTAGAATGTAAATTTGGCAATGATTCTGTTTTGGCTGCCTCTGAACTGTTATCGAGTGGAGAGCAACTACCAACATTTCCTGTTGGAGCCTGATTAGGAGTGAAAGTTGAATTGTACCTGAAAGGGAAAGAACATTCTTCAACCGTCAATTTTATCTTTTTGGAGGTTAATGAATGATACATTAGATGCATGGGAGGTTGTGAAAGTGAAATATACCATGTTCAACAAATCCTTGTACCTTGAGAATGCAGAGAAATCAGAATGTCTGAGAACATTCCGATCATGAGCAGTAGTCCCTGTATCTCCAATATCTCTAAGCCTTTTCAGACTGAGCTCAAGAGAAGGAATTTGTTTAGTTTGATAGAGGCCTTTATCTTTCGCACTGGACACTTTGGAGAGATCATTTTCAATGCCAAAGACTACACTTCCTATCTGAGGATCAGGACTGATATTTGTCACGCTCATTACATCAGCCACTTGGTTTCTGAATTCTCCATTTTCACCATTGAGTTCCAACAGTCCTTTATCTGTTCCCTCACCGTCTTTCTTTGAATGTTTTTCAAAGAACTTCTTACCAGTATTGCCATCTTTGGTTGTCAGTACCTTTTCACATGGGCCTTCAAGTTGCAGATTTGGAAATGTAGGTAGCCGTGGCTCCAAGTCCTTACCTATAATAACACTGTTTAAACCTGGACTGGAAGATAATATTGAACCAAAGATAAAAGAAACAGAAGAAAAGAAAGACATCACGGAATGAAAGTCCTATGGTTGATGCAAACAGACATGAATGCCAAATTCATTACCCTGCCTTTTGCATTCCTTAGATGTGCCTGTGGGCACCCAGTTGTTGCCTAGTTCTTCAAGCGTTGAATGAATAACTTGAGCACAGGTGGTATCACGTGGATCGGTTAATTGCTCCCACGGTTTGGGACTGTCAACTTCCACAGCTATCTTTGTCCAAGAGATCTACAAATGCATGACAATGACCCAGTAAGTAAGAGTTGTCAATTTGGTGGCATTTAGCCCTCCCAGTCAAAAATATGATTGGTGGCATTCAGCCTTCCCAGTCAAAAATATGTCCCTTCCAGTATCTACGGTAAATAGTTTCTTATGCTATATGCATATGCAAACACAAACACACGTGTGAAAACAGTTATCTGCAGACATTGCAAATCTTGAACCATGCACTTGTTGGCCAACTCGTCCTTTACGTCTGCCCAGAGAACCTAATCATGTCTCTGTTTTTTGAACTTTTGGTGGCAAGTATTTAATGAAAAAGTTTGTACTGGAGATCCATCCTTGCCAAATGCAGCTCTCTACGAGTACGCAGACATTCTACACATACTCAATCTCTTATAATGATTAGAGACTAGATGTGTTGATGCTATAAAATTGTTGAGGCCAAAGAATGGGTTGTTACCTCCATGAATCATGTTCTAAAATTGTTAAGGTGAAAGAATGGGTGTTTGATTTGTGACTAGTGTTATTCTCACATGTAAGCTATCTGTTCTCACACTAAACCAAATGATACTGTCTCCTTCCTTTCATGTATAAACAACTTCTCCCGCTTATTCCTAGTCATCATCTTCAGCCTCTTGCTCCACTCTCTACTGCCATTGTCTTCTTTTCAGTTCACTATCATAATATTAGTGCTTATACTGCAGTCTTTTACAAGAGAATGAAATATATAAAAGTAGGTTCTCATTCAACGAAAACACTGTATTTAAAGAGCTAATTACATAGACTAATAAGCTTATTTGTTTATTAAATCTTAAGAGGTCCAAGAAGTTTGATATAAGTGGACATTGTCGATATCTATACTCCAGTTTGAGGAGTATTCAGAGTTTTACATCGAGTATTTATGTAAAATAAGTTTTAACTTTCACGTATGTATATCAAACTTACTGATAATAAAGATTGCAACCTAATTCACAATTTTTTTCCTAATTCGTAGAGATTATCTTCAATAAATCTCTGATAAGTATGCTATTTGCTAATTTTGATCTCATGTGTATAAACAATATTCGTATCTCGAGCATGTTGACATTGTAGTTGGTCAAATATTTTGGCTCATTCCATAATTCCACATAAAAAATGTGTGGGAATGGTGGAGGTTTCTAAAACGATAAAAGGAGCCTCCCCTCCTTAGTTAAATCATCCCAAAAAATTGTCTTTCCTTCTCTCTTGGTATATTTCACTTGTATTATTTTCTGAAAATAGTGAAATATCAATTTAGTAGTGTCCGAAGAAGTTGACATAATTAGCTGAACCTCGTTAAATTTTGGTGTTCTTTATCTATCTATTTCCTAGCTATTGTCGGGTATAATTGTAGTGAATTATTGTGTTATTAAATTACATGTCTAGGAAAATTCTGTCTAAGAGATTGAGTTTTAAGTGGGATTGTTTGTGACCCCTCCAATCTCTCATGAGAATTTACCTAGTGTTATTTTTCAGTTCAATAGTTTATACTCTATTTATCTAGGTAATAGTGCTCAAGGTGAATTTATTATTATTAGTGGAGATCAACCTGAGTTTCATAACAATTGGCATCAGAGCCAAGATTTTTTCTTAGTATGCTTTGTGATTGTAGAATAGTTTTGGTTTTCCACATCAGAAAAAATTTTTCCTTGGCCTATTAGGATTTCGAATTGAAAACTATTGAATAAAAATTGTAGCTGAAATGACCGAAATCAAAGATACGATTGCACCATTTATGTCAACAACTTCTACCTCGTTTATTCTAATAAGGACAGCTGTAACAAATGCAAGATTTGCGGTGGAGATTTTTGATAGTACAGGTCATTTCGACATGTGGCAAAGTGAGGTTCAAGACGTTCTTTTTCAACAAGGTCTTGACATCGCCATTGAAGAAAAGAAATCAGATGATATTGAGGAGAAAGATTGGAAAACTATAAATCATTTGGCATGAGGTACAATTCGATCGTGTCTTTCTAGAGAGCAAAAGTATGCTTTTTCGAAAGATATTTCTGCATCTAAGTTGTGGAACATGTTGAAAAAGAAATTCCTGAAGAAAAGTAGTTAGAATAAGCTTCATATGAAGAAGAGACTGTGTTTTGTGTCTCTTATACTCTAGGTACCACTATAAATGATCACATCACTAGTTTTAATCAGTTAGTTACTATTTTAATGAATTTGGATGAGACATTTGAAGATGAAGATCTAGCTTTGATGTTGTTGGGATCCCTTCTTGAGGAGTTTGAGTTTCTTGAAACTGCTCTACTTAATGAGAAGGTTGATGTGTCTCTTAGTGAAGTTACAACTACTTTGTACATTCATGAATTAAGAAAGAAGACAAAGGAAGAACGTATAAGTGGAGCAGCTGAAGTTTTGGTGGTCAGAGGTCGTTTGTTGAGACAAATTAAAGGAGAGAAAGGGAGATCGAAGTTAACGCTCAAATTGAGCAAAGATGAATATACTTTTTGTCAGGAAAAAGGGCACTGAAAAAAGGATTATTCAAAGCTCAAGAATAAAAACAAACCTAATAAGGGAAAGGTTGTTGCAAATTCGAATATTGCCGAGTGTGAAGATACAGACTCAAATCTTTCATTGGTTGTTACATCCTCAATAAGCCATTCTAGTCCATGGCTGCCCGATTTAGGTTGTAGTCATCACATGTGTCTCAATCAGAATTGGTTCTCCAATTTTAGAGAGCTAAAAGGTAGAGTTGTTTACACTGCAAATGACAATCCCTGCACAACAAGTGGGATTGGTTCAATTTGTTTAAAGAATCATGATGGAATAACTAGGACTCTGACAGATGTCAGATACGTGCCAAATTTGACGAAGAATCTCATTTCTGTGGGAGTTTTAGAAACAAAGTGCTACACTAGCAAATGGAGTAATGAAAGTAATCCCTGGTGCACTTGTGGTAATGAAAGGAATTCGAAGGAACAATAACCTGCATTATTACCAAAGTAATGCAGTTATTAGAATAATAGCAGTAACTTCTAATGATGATTAAGAGCTAAGCTAGGTTGTGGCATATGTGCTTGGGATATGCAGGTGAAAAATCCTTGAAGATATTAGTAAATCAAGAATTGTTGAAAGGAGTTCGGGCCTACAAAATAGACTTATGTGAACATTATGTCAAAGGGAAGCAGATAAGAGTGAAATTCAGCACTATAATCCGTGAGACAAAGGGTATTTTGGATTATGTTCACTCTGATATATGGGGACCTTACAAAACAACTTCTTTGGGAGGAAAACACTATTATTTAAACTTTGTTGATGATTTTTCCTGAAATATATGGATGTATATTGTGAAGACTAAGGATAAAGTGCTGGGAGTTTTCTTCAAATGAAAGAAGATTGTGGAAACTTAAAAAGGCAAAAAGATCAAGCGTCTTTGTACAAATAATAGTGGGAAGTAAAGGAGTGATTTATTTTCAAAAGTTTACAAAGATGAAGGTATTGTCAGACACTTCAGAGTCAAGGATACGCCACAATAAAATGGGGTGGCAGAATATATAAACCGAATATTGCTAGAGAAAGTTCGGTGTTTGCTGTCTAATGTTGGTTTGGGCAGAGAATTTTGGGCTGAGACTGTTACATATGCTTGCCATCTCATCAATCGCCTTCCATTAACTGCTATTGGTGGTAAAACACCTTTGAAAAAATGGTTTGAAAAACTAGCTACAGATTATGATTCCTTACGTGTGTTTGGTTCCACTACATACTATCATGTTAAGGAGTCAAAGTCGGATCCACGTGCAAAGAAAGCAGTTTTCATGGGGATCACTTCTGGTGTGAAAGGGTATCGTCTTTGGTGCCCAGAGTCAAAGAAAATAATTTTTAGCAGGGATGTTACCTTTTACAAATCTATCATGTTAAAAAAGATGACAACTGAAAATGTTAAGGAGACAAATGGTACTCCAAAATAGGTGGAGTTTGAAGGAAGAATTGTTATCCTAGCAAATGATGAAGTAGATGTAGAAACTCTTATGGTAGAAGAGGAGCCATATGAAGAAGGGATTCTAACCCAAAAACCTTCACAGCAACAATTGCCGATTGCATTGAGAAAGCTAAAAAAAACATTCAAGTACCTGCTTGTTATGTTAATATGGTAGCGTATGCATCTCCAATTGAAATTGATAACATTCCTACCACTTATAAGGAAGCAATCCAAAGTTCAGAAGAAGATAAGTGGATAATAGTCATGAATGAAAAAATACATTCCCTTCATAAGAATCAGACGTGGAAGCTAGCTAGTTTTCCAAAGGGAAAGAAAGCAATTGAATGCAAATAAGTATATATAAAGCAAGATGGATTTCCTGATAAGGATAATGTTCACTACACAGCAAGGTTAGTAGTCAAAGACTATGCTTAGACGGAGGGAATTGATTATAATAAAGTTTTCTCTCAAGTTGTAAAATATTTCTCCATTCAAATTTTGTTGACTTTTGTAGCACAATTTGATATGGAACTGGTTCAACTAGTTAATATTAATTTCGTTCTTTAAGTTTTTTTTTTTAATATCGAAACAAAACTTTATTATATAGTTTCACATTCCTAACTTGCCTTACAAGTTACCATGTCTTAGAATATACTAGTACATATATATAAGCATGATTTTTCCATATGTTTAAGCCCGTGAAAGCTTTTATTGATTGACTAGAAACTAGAAAGCATCCAAACTATGCCGGTATTGTTTTTATATTGACCATATATATTTCTTATTTCCAAAAAATTGACCATATATTTCAAATTTTGTTGGTATTTATGTACTTCTTGACTTCTATCACGGTATATCATGTTTTAGCTCAATCAATTGTGTGTATTTAGCATTAATAATTGTTAATATTATGTTCTCTTTCTATTATTATTATTAATGATTAAAAAACCAGTTTGACTGGTTAAACCGTAAAATTTTTGAATCGTCTAATTTTTCAGTTTAGTTTTCAACTTTTTCATTTCAATTTATTTTAATAATTTTTGTTGTTAAAATCAATCAATTTATTAGTTAATTGATTATTTTTTGTAAATTAATAAGTTCTTATAAACTAAAATAAAATAATTAATGTTCACTTCACAATCTCTTTTTTAATTGAACTTTAAATTTTTAAATAAATAAGGATAATTTCTTTAAATTATATTTAATTTTTATAATATTCTAATATCGGTTAAACTTTTTGAACCTAAATTTCATATCTTACCGGTTTAACTTCAGGTTCAGTTTTAAAAATATTGATTATTATAACTTGGTAGAAAATTGTCTGTATTGAAGTATAGAGCTTAAATCTTAGTGATGCATAGGTTCAAATGGTGTTGTATTCACAATATTATTATAATTCCTCCCTCTATACTTTTTCTCAATTCTTCATGACAAAGAAGATGTTGCCAATTTTAGCATCTTCCTCCTATCAACCACCACAAAATGCTCTCTTATTTGCTCTGCATATCCGCCATAACGACCACCGTTATCAACCTCTGCGCCACCATGAATGGAAAGATGTAAAGGAAATAAAATATGTTCATACTAATTACTAACATATATCTCTTAATTCAACACTACCCTTTAATTTAAGGATTATAATTCTATTTATAGAAGAAACAAAGAAAGCTATTCACATAATAAATTAGACTATACACAAGTTTCGTTTTCCATTATCATATTCTAATTAAGGTTTCAAGTTATAAGTTGTATTTACAGACTGTTTATGGAATATTTGAGATGAGGATTCGATATCATCAAAGCTTATCCGAGGAAAAAACTCTTCCATAATCTTTAATGGCCTCAATCATTGCTCCTCTAGAATAGCATTCAGTGTCGGTGCAAATCTCACTCCTTTCTTGGATTGCAATTTTCTCTTCACAACACATCCTTCATTGCCATTAACATGGACACAGCCACAAGTACATGCCAGCAATGGACGTCCCTCCATACCCCTCTTGCCACCAAGTTCAGTCGAATCCGCGGCGATACTTTTCTCGACTTTCGACAACCAATCTCCGCCATGGCAGCGTAAAGCTAGATTTGCCTTGACCGCCAAAGAAGCCATATCTTGAGCTCTAAGCCTAATGTTTAACCAACTCAAAGGGAGTGCAAAATAGAGCTGACCTATCTGAAGGTCCTCGGTTTCATCCATGGCCTTAACACAGTCATCAAATTCCATGTCAGCTGCGTTGCAGACAAAGTTTTTAGGGTTTCTCTGTAATATCAGCGAAACCCTAACTGGGTTCGTGAATTCTTGTAGCTTGCCGTTTTCCATGATCAACATAGCTGAGGCCACCGAGGTAGATCCACATGAACTGGAAATTCCCATGTTTCGAATGAAATGATTATCAAGTTTTGTTCTTGGAGCTGACTATCTGATACTTATATATTATTTAACTAGTCCATTAATTCATTATTTTAATACATCTAAAGTATACACTTCAATTAAAATATCTATTAGTTGACATAATCCGAATACAAGGCTTTTCATTTTGGGAGCGTGAGGGTCATAAATATTTTTATAAAGAGAGTGTTTTTGTTATATTCGAATACGTGACATTATAGTCACAAAGAAGTAACTTTTATTTGTTGTTAGGATATATAATCTAATACTTATTTTTATCTTTACTTTTTAATTTCTTATATCACAACATGTTTTTTTTTAATCTATAAAAAGTCCTATTTGAAAATTTTTACAAGAGTATATACAAAAAGGAATAAAAGCCCAAAGTTAAGTTTCAAGCAAATACATTTACCCTTAATTTAAGCCAACCAAAGACCACGTCACATACTATATTCCTATGCTACAACTTAAGAAGTCATTATTGTTTCATTATTTTTTACTCGTTCTTTCTTGGAAATTCCATCCAACTGAGTTGTAATATCTATATGTTTTTAGTTTACCCTTAAATGTCGTATTCAAACATACATTTAAGGATTATAAATAGCAACGTAGGAGACACTACTTTAATTTGATTATTCCAATCATTGGATTTTTTAAGCATATGAAGATTACGCAATCCGATCGAATGGCCCCTGCAACGCTTTAATTAGATCCAACACTTGGGATAGACTTTACGTGTGATCAAAGTAAATAATGAACTCATTAAGTATTAATCTCACTTATCAAGGAAGAAGTTATTTATCTCATTAATGTTTTTAAATAATAACCAGATGATGGCTATGTTTATTGACAATTGAAATAGATGTTTAACAAATCTGACCGTCGTGTGAATCACAAGTTCATAATCAAATCGGGTGCACTATTTTATTGACAAAGAAAAAGATGGATTTTGAATATTGTAAAGGGTCTACTTATTTGAAAACTTAGTAAGCAGACATTATTTGTAGTATGAATTGAGTCAAACGTTGAATTTAATTAAGATTTGGTTCAAAAGGTATTAAAATTTTTAACCCTTATTATATCTAGGATTTAATTAAGGTTTAGTTCAAAAGTTCAGCAAATTTATACAAATATGAAATATTATGTACACCACTAGAGATTTCCTGAAGGAAATCTCGTATCTACCAAAAGAAATAAGATAGTGCAAAATAGTAATAAACCTAGCTCAAAGGTAAACAAGCACTGCCACCAATATTCCTCCCCTATTTCATACCATGAAACCTTCCCCCAGTAGCCTAAAACCAGTCACAAACA
>JANIJF010000211.1:33689769-33700069 GCA_024520955.1 Erythroxylum bequaertii | reverse complement strand
TTTTTTTCCGGTCCGGGAATTTTCTCCGGAAAATTCCAGAAAAATTCCTGAAAATCCCTTAAAACATAAAACAGTCAGTGGATCAGTCAAAAGAATTTTTCAAACCCAATAACCACGTAAATCACAGTAAAATGCCGTTTAGGCCCAAAAACGAGGAATGTCATGTATGCATGTCCAGTAATTCCATGTGCACAATTGATACTGCGTATCAATCCTAGTATGCATGAACAGTCCTCAATCATTCCGATCTATCTCATCCTATGTCAAATTTCCTATTTTACCCTTACAGTAGGGGGTGGGATGTTACAAGTTCCCAAATCACAAACATTCATAACTAACACATTACTCTTATTCTTTAAATCACAATAGCAGTCATAAATAAACTCCATTCCTTTAACAACTTATAAGTTCCAAAATTAGATACTTTGTTATCTAATAACACCTTCCTAAAGCTATTACTTCAATTAAAAGTCCAAATCTTACTCAACCTTTAATTAACTTATTCCACATCAAACTAGGTTCATTTTACACCTTAATTAAGTCAAATTAAACCATTATTATGTACTTTAACCTTATATAGTCCAACAATTGTCTAAAACCAACATTTTCTCCTTCCTAAGTACTTCCCACGACGATAAATCCCACGAACACCTTCACCAAATTCCATCAATTTCACTTCAATTCTAATTTATTCATGCTTCAATACCTCACCAAATTCTTGTCCAAATCAATTCAAAAATCATTCATAAGGTAGCTCACAATTCATGATCTTTCATGCATAAAAATCCAAAGCAAATGCAATTAACAACTATCATATTCTGGACCTCAATTCATCTTCAATTCAATACATATTCTATCCATTTCAAACATCACATAATTCATAATATAACATGCTATTAAGTTTAGAATTCCATTACCTTCTTAACTTTAAAAAACAACTACAAAGAAGCAAGCCAGCTAGTCTTCCAAGTAACCATACACAGCTCCTAGACCAAGGTGCAAATTTCAGCACTAACAAAACAATATACAGAAAATAATAAGACTTACTTCTTGATGTAGTAACTTACAAAGATTTCAAGTGAAGATGATCTGAAATCAAGCAAAATTCCAAAATTTAAGAGGAAGTTAGAGTTTCGATAGTGAATGAGCAAGGAGAAGGAAAAGTTACAACAGAAACTAGCCAATGCATAAGATCATGCCATGTGTAAGATGACTCATCTTGCTTTAAGGACACTTGTTACACAAGGACACAAGCCACATGTCCTCTCCCTAGCTAACACACATGTTCTTCTATAAGGTTGCCTAATGTCACTATTTAATTAGGCCACTTGTCACTCAAACAATGTTGCCAAATGTCAATGCATAAACTATGCTAAAATGTCACTAACCTATAGGCTTAGTCATTTTAATTTTCATGTACCAATTTTTCTTGCCACTTGACAATTTTTCTAGTTCAAATGTTTATTTTAATACCTTAATTCTCTAATGATATAAATTAATTCCAAATCACTAAGTATGATCCATTAAACGAAAAATTTAAGTCATATGCAATTTTCAGTCATCTCACAATTTTTAACACCTATCATACATGTACTTTCATGAACATGTAATATTTCAACTAGGGTATAATTTAGGGCCTTACACAAAGTGGGATTGAATTTTAGAGAAATGATTTATTAAGAATAGTCTAGGTGAAGTAGTTATTAGGACTTGAATCTTACTGGTCTTTATAGGTCATATCTAAGGCAAGATGGGTGATCCATTATCCTTTTGGGATTGTTCATTTAATCAATGGTACGTTGATCTACAAGGCACTAACCTAAAGTTGGGGCATACTTAGTTGCACTAGTTCTATCAAAATTGTAGTAAATAAAAATTTTGAAATAATATTCTGTTAATTTTATTGTATTAAAGCATTATGTATTTTAAAATATTAGTTAAATAAAAATATACAAATTAGGATAAAATGTGAAGAACATTAAAGTATAGTAAATATCAAAAATTTTATATAATAAATATTTATATTTTATTATTTTGATTAAAATTGAATATTGTTAAATTATAAAATAGGTTAGGTTGGAAATGATAATATATCAACACTAGAAGATAATAAAGTACTATCAACAAAATAAGAATAAGATAAATGACAATTAAAATATTAAGTATAAAATAAATATTAAATTATTTTAGAAACAAGATAAATATAAGATATAGATAGAAATTGTATTGAAGAGGGATAATTATGAAGATAAAATAAATTTAAGCAATATAAAAGTATTCAAATACACATAATAAAAGTGTTTGTTTGAGAACTAACAACTTTAAGGTCCTCATTATCTATTTTATTTGATTGGTCTCGAAATTCTTCTTTTTTTCATCCTTATCAAACTCATCCAAATAATTCAATATAAAGAATAGAATAATATATAATGTGAAATGGTTCTAATAATTATAGTGCTGTAGATGAATGGAAAGAAGAATCATCATCGTCTGATATATTTCTACAAGAAAAATAGTAATTATACCGCTGTAGATAAATGGAAAGAACATCATCCATCTATAGTATACCGTTGCATATAGAAATTGAATTATTGTAGAACATTTAATTGCATTGTGAACAAATGTCAATAATGATAAATGATCCCTATCCAAATATAGAAAACAATATATAATATTCGGCTTCGGCTTTGCAAAACACTTTACGCCTGATTTGTGATTTCAGCCCCCCTGGCCCTCTGTTGCAGTCTAAACTCTAAACCCAAATATGAAAATAAAAAGGAAAAAGAGAACCTTCCAAAGTCCAAAACCCTATAGCTTTAATTGCACCAATACTACCAAGATCTAGAAAATTAAATTTAAAAATAAAAAAGTGCACGCCTATAACTCCCTTTTCTTTAAATTCAACTTCCTAATTATCTCTTACTTGCCTAGAGAATCTTTCTTTGATTAGATTTTGCCCAACTTCCTTATATATTTATGTTGTTAGGGTTTATCATTCTCTTTATGTCGTTTCTTTTCCTTATTTCTGGTTGTTCGTGATTGAGAAAACAATCTCTTTCTGGAGCTTCAAATCAGCCCACCTAGAGTTCTTAACATGGATGAACACATGGACACAGATTTTTCTGTTAGTGCTGCTTCGGAATCTTCCAAGACACTGAATGCTGGCCAAGATGTAGCTAAAGTTGTTGATAGTGAGAAAACCCAGGTTGTTGAGTCGGTTACTGGTAAAGTTCAGTCTAAGGTTCAATTGGAGGAGTCGGTACGAGAAGATGGTGAGGTCGGCCAAGGAGGGTCTTGTAATGGTGGAGATATAATGGTTGGGGTTATGGGGTCAGAAGTTTATGTTGATGGTGTTTGTTTACGCGATTTCAAAGATGGAAGTGGGGGCAATTTCAATAGGGAAGCAGTGAATGAGGGTGATGGGTTGACCAAGATGTGTTTAAAAAGAGAGCCAAAAGATTTAGATGGTGGGAGTGGTGTATTCGGTGAAGTGGGTCGAGACGGGATCAAGGATGCAGGAGCTAAGTCGCCCAATTTGGGAGCTGATTTTCTTGGAGGCTCTTCCAGGGTTGATGAATCTAAAGAAAGTGGTGATTTGGTTGGTGATGCATCGGTTGGAGGATTGATTGATGATAGTGTTGGCGGAGGTGATGATATTGATGATAAAAGTTCGCAGAAGGTTGAGATTGAAAATAGTGAAACGCAGCCCGTCAGAGATGAAATTGTGGTTAAAACATCTTCATTGCTAAAGGAAGCAGAATTGGCCAAGGAAGGTGCAGAGAGTTGTGAAGTTAATGTTGTTGGTTCCCAAAATCTTGAGGTTTTAAATAATAAGGATCAAAAACAAAGTGTTGAAAATGGGGGTGGAGTTTCTTCAATAGCTATGGATTGCTCAGTAGTTAAAACGCAAGCTGTTGTTGAAGAGAAGCCTGAATTGGTTGATAGGCCTTTAGAGCATTCTATGGAAGTAGATGGCACTGGAGAAGACGCAGTAGAAGAATTGAAGAAAGAGGAGGTTCATGTATTAGGTGGAGAAAGGCGGGGTATTGAAATTGAATCTGCAATTCCCACTTCTGCAACTATTGTAGAAGATTCCCGTATAGCTTGTGCTGTTGTTGAGGAGGGTATGTTGGTAAAAACTGCAGTTTCGAATATGCAAGCTGAAGAACCTTCTACTGATGCCTTGGAAAGTACTTTGATCAGTGGTGAGGGAAAGCCAGCGAATAGTACTTTGAGGGATACATTACCCTGTCCTGAAAGAGATTCAATCTCAACACAGAAGGATGGGATTGCTAATGCACCCTCCGATTCCATCGAGCACCAAGCACAAACTGCTGTTGAATTGAAAGTTGCATTGGTGGACAAGAAAGAGATTACATGTCCTGACATGGAAGGTATGGACACTGATGTTTTTCATGAAAATTTTTATTTTTCAATGGAAGAACTGCAGGCAATGGTTGAGACATGCAATGGAAGCACTGAAAATCACTATAATGCATTTGCAGATTCACAAAATTCATTTCAAGCAACTCAAGTTGTTGGAGGTGAAGCCACCACCACCAAGAACAATGTGCTTCTGAGTTCTGAAATGAATAGTGATTCTGCTAGAGTAGAGCAAGGAAGGGAAAAATGCTTACACGAGAATGCATTTTGCACTGTTTCAGTTGTAGTGCGAGAAACTGCAGTTGAAGAACCTGCTGTTGATGCTGACCAGGTCCCTTCACTTGAGGGGAAAGAAATGGACACTGATGAAGAGGATAGTGGCAATGAACAGTCAAAGACTTCTGAGGAGAGATCTGTTAAACGGGCACCTTTAAATTCTGAAAGCATAGGACAGACCTATCAGGCTAGGTATGAATTTTCACTGGACGATGAAGGTGAGTTTTCAGTGGGTGACTTGGTTTGGGGTAAAGTAAGGAGCCACCCATGGTGGCCTGGGCAAATATTTGACCCACTAGATGCCTCTGAGAAAGCAATGAAGTATCATAAAAAGGACTGCTTTTTGGTAGCATATTTTGGTGATCGAACATTTGCTTGGAATGAAGCATCTGTGCTTAAACCTTTTAGGTCACATTTTTCCCTCGTTGAGAAGCAGAGCACTTCAGAAGTATTTGAGAATGCTGTCAGTAGTGCTTTGGAAGAAGTTGCAAGACGGGTGGAGTTAAGCCTAACTTGCTCATGCATACCTAAGGATGCTTATGAGAAAATCCATTATCAAGCTGTTGAAAATGCGGGGATCCGTGAAGAGTCAAGTATAACAGAACATGTGGATAAATTCACAAGTGGTGATTTGTTTGAACCTTGCAAATTATTGGAGTATGTGGAAATTTTAGGACAAAGTCCTACTTATGAGGCCAACAGGTTGGAGCTTGTAACTGCAAAGTCTCAGTTGCTTGCTTTCTATCGATTAAAGGGTTATACTGAATTGCCAGAGTTCCAGGCTTGTGGAAACTTGTTGGAGACTGCTGATGGACTAGAATTTCAGGATGATGTGATAGAACATGCATCTTCTGTTAGTAGAGATGATGGCCAAGGTTTTGCTGGTGACAGGACTCTGCAAAGTCAAAGTTCTTCTTATCACAAACGTAAGCACAATTTGAAGGAAAGTCTTTATCCTAGAAAAAAGGAAAGAAACTTGTCTGAGTTGATGGGCGACTCCTGGAATGCTGTAGGTGGTGAAATTGGGTCTGATAAAAAATATGACATCAAATCATTTTCACTGTCTTCTAGCAAGACATATACGTCTTTTCCTGCTGACACGGTTACACCAGAAGGAAGGAGAACTATTTCTCTTGCAAAAGTATGTACACCTATTAATTTGCCTAAGCCATCATTTAAAATTGGTGACTGCATCCGTAGAGTTGCTAGCCAAATGACTGGGTCACCCTCTATCCTCAAGTGTCACACCCAGAAGGGGGATGGAAGCAGTGATGGCCTTGTGGGGGATGGATCCGACATTTCTGCTCAGCATTATGAGGAAGCTGAAACCACAGCAGCAGTATTGTCAACTGAATACTCATCATTAGATGAACTGCTATCTCAACTTCACTTGGTAGCTCAGGATCCCTTGAAAGGGTGTAGTTTTGTGAACATAGTTATTAGTTTCTTCTCTGATTTCAGGAATTCAGTGATAGTGGAGCAGCATGACAGATTAAGTGGCAAAAGGAGAAAGGCATGCACAGTAGGTGGTTCCCCTGAAACTTTTGAATTTGAGGATTTGAGTGATACTTACTGGACTGATCGGGTTATTCAAAATGGTTCTGAAGAGCAAACGTCACGTAAAAGTAGGAAACGGGATGACCAACTTGGCCGCCTGCCTTCAGATAAATTTATCCATCGGTCCAATTCTAAGAAGCGGTATTCAGATGGCAAGTCCGATCTGTCATCTGAGAAATCAGTTGGCTACATAGATGATAGAACACCGGCAGAACTTGTAATGCATTTTCCTGTGATTGATTCTGTTCCTTCAGAGACAAACCTGAATAAGATGTTCAGGCGATTTGGACCTTTAAAAGAATCTGAGACAGAAGTAGATATGGATACCAACCGTGTAAGAGTAGTTTTTAAGAGGTGTTCTGATGCGCAGGCTGCTTATGGTAGTGCTCCTAAGTTCAACATTTTTGGCTCAGTGCTTGTAAATTATCAGCTTAACTATACCGTTTCTGTGCCATTTAAGACTATTCCAATTGGTACAACCCAAGGCGAGGATGATGCAAATCCGTTTCTTGAATATTGATCAATATACATGTGTTCTTGAAATCTCCTGTAAGTATTTGGAACTTAAGAAGGATTTTTCTTGCGTATTTCCTTGTATATGTTTTTATTATAGTTTATTAGCAGTGTAGCACATCCTGTATGCATTACGCTCGGATGAATGGATGATGAGATAGGTAATGTTTGGTGATTCCATGGTCAACGACTAAAAGCTTCAACTTATTATTAAGTGTTAGTTTAGCAGACGATAGTGGTAGTCGTGGTGTCTAATGAGTTGGAATTAAATAAGTACTCTTCTTGCCCTATTTTCTTTGATGTGTGAATTTACTAGTGTCTGATTGGATACCACAGGGCATAGCAGATGTTCTCTTGATGATTTCAGGCGTTGCTGCAAACAGTGTGCGATGTGCGTGGAAAGTGTTGATGATGAAGGGAACAGAAGGGAAGGGAAGGGTAGCGAGCCATACTAACTGGTTCTTCTCTAAATGCATTGGTTGGATTGTTCTTCTGCTATACCAGAATACCGTGTAGCTTGTCTTACGGTATCCAACCCCATGTGGTAGTGTTACTGTTTTTGGTTCGTGAGTATTTATGTTTTTGTATCAAACCCCTACCCGTACTCCCACGGTTGAGATCTTTTACATGTTGGATCTGCTTTACTAATTCAGTGCTCATATTGGCACTTGTACAACAACGCAAATTCAGAAGATTTTGAGCAAAAGCAAAAAAAAAACATTTTTTATTAAAAGAAAACAATGAAATTTTGTGAAGAATATATTACATGCGAATCCAATAATAACCCAAGGGCCGGGGGCGGTCGGAATTGAGACAAAGAATCAAAATCAATTAAAGTTAATATCCTCCTCAACCTGCCCCTTTCGTTTTTCCTTATAGTATGTAAGACTTAAAAATGAAAGCTAGAAAACAATTCTTTCAAAAACTGTTCTTCTCAGGTTCTCTTCCTGTTTCTTTCTACAAAGAATGGCAAAATGGACCTGATCTGGTGTGTGTCAATGGGTAATACGTGGGTTGATCGGACCTCGGGTCCGAGCTTGTGATCCAATTGACTTATGAATAAAACATTATTGTTTTGCTTAAAAAATAGAATGATATTTTTTAAACCTTAAACAATAACTGAATGCAAAACTAAATTATTTTGCACTTCTACTTCTTACAAAATTAAATGACATCATTGTTTTTTAGTTTTAGTAGTAAAAAGACGTCGTTTTACTTGTTCATTTCTTCCTCGTCACCTCTCCCACTTATAGTTCTATCTCTATTCTCTCTCTACCTCACCAGTCACTGTCATCAATGTCGTTAGTCCTTAGCAGTCACCACCCATCTAGCCACTCCTTTCGCAACCTCGAGTCTTTTTTGGCTTATCTTGGCCACCCACCTACCTAAGATCACGCAGTGTTTTGTGAAATATTGAACTTTCTGCGATTATTGCCGTCGACAAGGTGTTTTCTCAAACTTACATGGGCTTGTATGAATAAGTTGAATTCTTATTGATATATGGTTATTCAATTGTTATTGGACCTGAGAAGCAACATGAATGGAGTTAATTTTATATATAATGCGTTGTATGATGATCGAACCAAAAGCATATGGATGTCATTAAACAATTCTAGAATGATTTGTTTAATGATTAACAAACTTAGAATAGACAAAATTCATGATCAAGATCATACTAGTTCAGGTTATTCAAGTCCAACTTCAATTTTAGGTATAAACTCATCTTCTAAGAACAGCTTGTTACTTTCACATTAAAAAATTTGTAAGAAAAAAGGCTAGAATTTTGTACAATACGATGAAATTAGATAAATATTAGATAGAAGATTGTGTGGCGAAGTTAAAAGTATACAATTCTATTTATTATTATAGTGGAAAAGTTGTGGAATAATTTTTTAATTATGTAAGTAAATTTTATCATCCATTGTTACTTCAAAGTTTTACTTTTAGCACTAGTAGTCAGGTTATACGTTCTTATTGTGCTTGACTTCATCCTTATACTGTAGAATTTGATTAGATGATGGAGATATTGAGAGTAAATTCTTTTCTTTTTAATATCATTTTTGTATATTTTGATATTATCTTACCTTGTTTTTTTAATTTTTATATTAATACAACCATCATAGATACTAATACAGAGATGACTAGTTATACTCATCGATCAAGTGACATTATTTGGATAAAATAATCAAAGATGAAAGTATAATTAATTATTACCATGTCCTTAATATTTCTTTATTTTAATATTACATTACTAAATATAATAATTGTACATACAGAGGAAATGATGCAAACTATTGATGATCTTAACTAAAACGATTTGTTGCTCGCTCAGTCTATCCACTCTCTACCCTTTGTAGTCTCCAATCTCCAATCTTTGTCATGATTTTATCTTGTCTTTTTATGTAAATTGTATCAATTGTGTAAAATGATTTGGATAATCTTTTTTATAAAATTAAAATTATTATAATTAATTAAATGATCACTTTAATTACAATTTGTTCTTTCATTTCGTATAATTGTATCCTCCTTTATTAATTAATTTGGTTTCATCTTATTCATTTTATCAATACATGCAAGTTTTTCTTTATTCATTCATTATAAAATCTCAATTTTTATTAATCAATTGGTGATAATTAATAAAATTGATCATTTTAATTATAATCTTTTTTATTTCCTATAATCATATTGTCCTTCATTAATAAATTTGGTTTCATCATATTTCTTTTATCAATGTGGAGGGATCTCTCGCCAAATTGCAAGTATGGGCATATTCTTGATAGTTACCTTAATGATGTGTTATTATGCTCAGATCAGGATCAGCCGATGTGGACTACCACCCAAAATGGGGTCTTCACGACACAATCAGCCCATGGAATTGGTTGAGCGATGCATGAAGAGGTCAATTGGGCAGATCTGGTATGGCAGAAAGTTGTAAGTCCTAGAGCTACTTTTTTATTGTGGTTGGTTATTAAGAACAGATTGAGAACGAAAGATCGATGGTTTGGGGATTTCGATCCCATTTGTGTGTTGTGTAATATAGCTGAGGAGAGTCGAGACCACTTGTTCTTTGAATGTGAGTATTCTAAGATGGTTTGGAGTCGTATTTTACATTTGCTTGGTAGTTCCCAGTCCTCCCATGTGTGGACGGAGGTGTTGACAGATCTGATATGGGGAACTCGATCCAGGAGGACAGATAGTGACATACTTCGGATCGCTTTTCAGATGGTGGTTATCACTTGTGGAGGGAGAGAATCCGAAGGATTTATAGGCACCAAGAGCGACATAAGTATGAGTTAGCTGATAATATTGTTAATGTGATTCATGAGGCTCTCATTGTTACTGGAAAGCATGAGGATCTTAGCATGGAAATGAGACGGCGATGGCATATATAGAGTTTAGTAGTTGATTTTGGGTTGTTATTTGCACTGGATTTGGTGTTTGCACCGCTTATGTTTTCCTTTAGAAAGGATTGTACAGTGTAGACTTATTGTTTGTGTTGGGCCCCGATCATTTTTTCTTATTTATTTATTATTGTTGTTATGGATTTATTTATTTATTCGTTTCCTTTAAT